>WHWC01000401.1:0-35795 GCA_019426215.1 Buddleja alternifolia | reverse complement strand
ATGAATAATTCATGTGAACATAAATATATAAATGGAAAAGGAACTATGAGTGTAGCCTGTAGTATTTGTAGATTAATCCTGATATGCATTAAGATATCAATGCAATATATGTTTTGACGAGATTTGTTTTATTTGTGCTAAAGACGCATATAATATAGAACAGATGTATCGCCTAAACCTAGTAAAAACTAGAATCATATACAAGTTCTAAGCCATAAAATAGAAAATTTAGATTTAAGAAACAATTAATAGAATTAAATTAAAAAATAATGAAAACATAAGTAGTAATCAAAATAAAGGAAAAAGTGTAATTATAGAAGAACTTGATGAAATTAATCAACAATTAGAAGAAAACATTACAAAATACAGCGTATGAACCCCAACTACAAGTACCCTATACTAGTAGTCTAATACTTTTAGATTGTCGAATATGGTGTAATCAAGAAAAATATATTGAAACTAAAGCCATTTTAGATACAGGAAGTACAAAAAGCATGCTTAGCGCTAGTCTTTTGCCGAAAGAATTTGTAACACAATTAAGTTATACTGTTACTAGTAGAACTGCAGAAAATAGATTAATGAGAATAACAAAGGAGTTAATTAACATAGGAATACAATTTAAAGATTTTTCAGGAAATTATAGTAGCAAATATACATTAGGACAAGTCCTTATAGCACCGAAACCATAAATAGCCACGAATTCCTTTTAGGGTTAAACTTCATTTGTGCATTAAATGGTAGTATTTTAATAGGAAAAAATTATATTACTATTAGCAAACATAATTATACTTTTCCAACTAATAGATACATTAAACAATCAGAGTTGACTGCGAAGCGTGGTGGACATGGTAATAATGAACTCGATTTTTTCAAAGAATTAGAACAAAATAATATAGAACCTGAAACTATAGATATCCTATTAGATGAAGAAATTAGAGATATAGGAAAGGGATTAGAAGTTTTAAACCTAGAAAATGAAAGAATTTTGCATAAATAGAAATGTTAGGATTTATAGGAGATGATTTAGCTAAAAACAAAGTAAACTATACTTTTAAACTAAACATATTAAACCCAGATATAGTGATAAGAACAGCAGCTATAGAATATACTCCTGAAGATATAAAAGAATTCAAAACACAAATAAAAGAAATGTTGGAAATCGGTGTTATAAGAAGAAGTGATAGTCCTCATAGATCAGCAGCCTTTATAGTAAGAAATAATGCAGAAATAAAAAGAGGAAAACCTAGAATAGTATATATTATAAAGACTTAATGATAATACAGAAGATGATGCTTATAGAATACCTAATAAGATGAGTTAATTATCTTATACAAAATAAAAAGATATTTTCAAAATTTGATTTAAAAAGTGGATATAATCAAATTAAAATGGTAGAAGAAGACAAAAAATGGACAGCTTTCAGCTGTAGTGAAGGACATTCGAGTGGAATGTTCTATCTTTTGGTTAAAAAAATGCTCCAGCATATTTCAAAGATTTATGGATAATATATTTAAACATTTAGATTTCTGTTTAGTATATATAGATGACATTTTAGTAGCTTCTGAAACTTTTAAGCAACATCAAGATCATTAAAACAAGTGTTAATTTAATAGAAGAAAAGGAATAGTAGTATCTAAAAAGAAAATGGAACTTTTTAAGAGAAAATAAGCTTTTTAGGTTTAGAAATAGGAAACGGACAAATTAAATTACAACCTCATATAGCTCAAAAAATCTAGATTTCCCAGATAAATTAGAAAACTTAAAACAAATACAAGCGTTTTTAGGAATATTAAACTACTCTAGAAAATTTATTCCTAAACTTAGTAAATTAGTCGGACCATTATATAAGAAAACAGGAAAATCAGGTCAAAGACATTTTAATCAGGAAGATATAACTTAGTCAGAAAAATTAAAGAAGTTGTTAAAGATTTAAAACCTTTAGAATTACCCTTAAGTACTGATTATGAATAGAAGTAGATAGCTCTATAGAAGGATGAGGAGCAATATTAAAATGTAAACCTCATAAATTTTCTCCAAAAAATGAAGAAAAAATATCAGCTTATTCCAGTGGTAATTTTAATAAAACAGGAAGTAATTGGACTAGCCTAAATTATGAAATAGCAGGATAGTTAAAGCAATAGACCATTTTAGACTATTTAAATAACCTTTTACCATTAGAACGGATTGTGAAGCTGTAGTTAGATTTATTAAAAATGAAAATTCTAGAAAACAAAATAATAAAAGATGGTTAAATTTTAGAAATGCAATAGAAGGTAATGGATATAAAGTAGAATTTGAACATATTAAAGGATCAAACAATAGCATAGCAGATTTATTAAGCAGACAATAACTTTAATTTTGGGAAACAGATCATGGCTTCCAACGACCAAGACAACCAACAAACAAGACCTCCCTCTGCAGCTTACAACCAAATAGTCCGAAGACCAGTTTTCAGGCCTAATTCAACAAACTAGCCAGAATAGACCAGCATTCACAATAGAAACTCAGTTTTCAATCCAGCTACACAAAGCGTTTTTCCTAGACCAGCTTTAAAAACCTTTGGTAAAATAGCTCTTCCAGTCAGACATAATTTCAAGCTTCCAAAAGATACCCTCATATAACCGAAGATCAAAGTATTTTACTCAATGCGCTATGGGAAGCTCATCCTTCAGCCGGCAAATTAACAGCACTAAATGCACTTTGTTATTTCTTTGAAAAGAAAACAAAATTTTCCATTAGACGAAGCAGCAGTTTATCTTGTTATTAGAGGAGAACCAGTGGGAATCTTTGAAGATTATCAACGAGCGATACAAAGCATTCAGAAGGTAGCCAAGGGATACTTGGAGCCCTTTAAACATTTTCATGAAGCAGTAACAGCAGCAAGAAGAATTTTAGGCCCAAATTTTTACATACAGCCTAATGCCGAAAATGCAAAGCCCAAAATACTTTCAAAGGGAAAGAGACCCATAAACCCAGATGTAGAAGCACTCGAAGATGACTTAGAGACTATAACTAAACAATTTACCAACCTTAACAAATTTTATCAAGACCTTTTAGCCCAGCATCAAAAGTTATCAGCCCATGTAATAAACCCCAGACAAAATGATGTTCCTAAGGAGATCAAAAATAAATCCTACCAATTTTTGTCTGTTCGAACTTTTTTTAACCCTTGCCAAACAGTCTAGCTTTACCTAAAGAAATTCAGAGTATCATTTGGCAAAAAGCAGAAGATAGCTTTTACAAAAGAATGTTAAAAGTAGCCCAAATTATTATCAATCAGCAGATAGAAGGAATAATTTCAAAGACTCGCCTACTACAATGGAAGGGAGAACCTATTCGCCACGAAGGATCATTAAAATTCTACACCCTAAATATTTTTCATGGCCTAATGTTCATATAAATGCATCAGTTTTTAGAGAAGGATGGATAGATGAAGAATTTATCAGCGTTCAAAGGTTATTAGACTATGGTTTCATAGCCAAAATATTG
Source organism: Buddleja alternifolia (assembly GCA_019426215.1). NCBI lineage: Eukaryota > Viridiplantae > Streptophyta > Magnoliopsida > Lamiales > Scrophulariaceae > Buddleja > Buddleja alternifolia. The sequence goes on along the minus strand of WHWC01000401.1, from coordinate 32,306 downwards.
TATCAGATCCAGTACAAGTGACTCATATAGGTCGACATATTTCAGACGCTGTCAATTTTATATTCGAGCAACAAGCAGCAGAAAGTCTCAAGCTTGACGTAGTATCTCTACCTCCAATTTGGAACACTACAGGAATAGAAATAGGACATTCATTCTTTTCGATAACAGAAAATTATGAAAAATGGGAACCAATGTCAACATTGTGGAATTGTCCTGAAGCCATAAATCCTTTAGCCAATATAGAAGAGCTCAAATTAGCTTTGGAAATACGAAGGAAAACGCAGCGACAATATATGATGCCCAATTCAGATTCAGACCTCAAGCTTATTTTTCAGACAATTCATCATAGCATATTTATTCCGTCCAAGAACAGATGCAAGATTCGCATTACTACTCTAGGAAAAAGAGCAATGACAAGTGTAGAATACCCACCAAGATATAATCCTGATATGTATAATCCGGATTCAGAATATAATCCAGATCTAGAAGGAACCAGTCGAGAAACATACTAGAAGACAAAAGCTTCAACAGTTCAGCAATACCAATAATTCAGCTACAAGACAAACTTCAAGAGACAACATTCAAAGATTCAGCAAAATAATGCATCTCCCAGACAAAAGCCATAAATGTATCAGCAGCAAGGACAATAATTTGCAGCAATAATTCAGCTATCAAACAAGACACTGAATTCAAAGCAACAATCTTTAAATAATTTCAGCAATTTTTGTACTGTTCACTATTGCCACCTATGTACTTTTTTACTATTAAGATACTGTTTGTAATAATGGCAGTTCGGATGCCAAATCTCTCTTCAAATTGTTGTAATTTCTTTTGTCGAGGCCTATATAAGGACCTCATTACTCATATTGTAAACTCGCACCTTGACATTCTCCAACCCACACTTCTTGGTTGCTAGAGAATCTCTCATCTTTTCTTGTAATAAAATATCTTCTTTGTGTGCAATAATATCTTGTAAGTTTTTATATGTTTTATAATGCATAGTGAGTAAACTCCCCCAGGGACGGGATTCCCCTACTATTTAAAAATGTTATAACTCTCTCATGGTCAAAAAATACAAAAACATTAAAAATCGAAAAACCAAAAACATTAAAAATGCTCAAAATGATGATGAACAGTAGAATGTTACTACTGTTTCATCTTCTCATAAATATGTTTTCCGCTGTACAAATTATTGTTTTCAATAATATCTGATACTGCTTTGGGAAGATTTTGTTTACCGTCTCGGTGTTACTGGTCGGGAGACAAAATGTGCGGGATAATTCCCCCTAGTGTGCAAGCAAAATGGTATCAGAGCTTGAGTATTCTGAGTATGCTCTGTGGTTGCAGTTTATCTGATCTTCCACATCAGAAAGGTTTTCTCGAGCTATTTATCAAAACAAGGTTACTAAGTTTTTAAATTTTTTAAAATGAATCAAGTTTACATTTTTAAATTCAAAAGAGTAAGATAGGTACTTCATTTTTGTCCAACATAAGTCTTCGTTGATGAAGCAACCGGATTTTCGGAGCAACCCTCTTACTTGAGAATGATAAAATGTGAATTTTAATTCATAATCTAAAAGGTGAACAGTAATATTGTTTAATTTCTGTAATTATTTTGTTAATAGCTCTTAATTTATGTAATTACTTTATTTAATGACGTTTTTCATATATTAGGGACTAAATAAACCAAATTTAAATATTAAAGGACCAAAGGAACTATTCTAAAAATAAGGGACTTAATTTGTAAATTCTTAAAAATGCAACAGTGATAGGGGCTGACAAAACAGGGATATTTTGGACCTTTCTCTTGATTTAGCCGCAAAAAATAAAGAGAAAAGAAAAAGCAAACATAAAGGGTCTAATATTGCAACCCCTCTGCAATTGGGTCTAAAATTGCTATCATCCCGCTGGGCTGGATATATATGGTAACAACGAATGTAGATGATTCACAGGTTATAGAGAAAACCAACAGGTGGCAAAACTTGAATTTTTTATTCTTTTGTTTTTACTCCATGATTTCCTATATTTTTAGTATCTAAATTGTGAACTAATCATGCCTGAATCTCACAATTCCTGTATTCCATGTCTGGTGTACATTTCGTGCTAAAACGATCTTCAAGACGAGCGATATGTGTTGTCTTTATGATTCATTGATCTTTTTGCTGTTTTTCCTCATGGTCATATTTATCTTTTTAGAGCTTTGTCCTGCATAATGGGGTGATAGTTCCATTTAGCTTACCTATAACTGTTGAATAACTCTTTGAACTAACAAATGTGGAGATTGTTCATGCACTTTTTTCTGTATGCATATTGCTCTGGTGTATGACCCGTCTTTTACTTTTTATTGCTTCTACTTTTCAGATTGCTCTATCAACACATTGTCACATTTATATATATATATATATATATATACAACTGCGGACGCATTTATTAGCGGGTTTTCATTGACATGGTAACTGTTGTTTGTTTCACTAATGAAGATATCTATGCTTCTTTCTTCCGAAAGATGATGTAGCATGTATTCTCCACTTATGTTTTCTTTTCATTAATCTATCATAAACTTATCACACATTATGCTTTACAGGAAGTCATAGAAGAAGAAATGAAGACGGTTCCTCTTCTAAAAGATATTGATGTTGAATTAAAGACATTCAGGTAATTGCCGTCTCCTAAAGACATCTTATATGAATAACAGGTAAATTCTGGTAGAAACGAGCTGTTTACATTCAGAACCATATTCCCCCTGATTTATTCTTTACGAAACAGAGAACTTTAAAGCAAAAAATAGGCTTTCTTAAACACAATAGACTCCATGTGATGCAATACCCTTGCGCTCTTCTTCCTCCATAGTATCACACAATATTCTCCCCTAGTTTCTGGCAAGCAAGCAACAAACAGCCCACTTATTGAAATTGTCACCCCAAACACGCCATAAGACAGCACCCATTTTTTCTGCCTGCAGCCACCAACACTGGACTGAAAACTCCACCAAGCACCAGTGCCTGCCTAACCATTGACACCGCCGAGTTCCTCACACACGTTGGAAATAACTCTAGTGTGTAAATCAGAACAACATCAAAAGCCGTGCAAGCGCTGAAAAAGGACAATAGCTCTAGCCGATTTGCATCCCCTTCCATCTCACCAACACACATCCCACACTGCAAACTCCACTTAATAAAGCCAAGCCCAGCACTGAACCCTTTCTATCCATTTTTCTATGAGGAAATATGTGAGAAACGAGGCTGGAAATTCGGATAACGCATTGAGTGTCACGCTCAAGTATAGATCGAATGAGAGATTCCCGAGGCCTAATGGCATCCCATAGTAAACCAATCCAATGCCAAATCCCACCACCATCACTGCCATGAGCCGCTGGAAAGCCCATTCTTTATTCAGAAATATCTTCACGGCAGAGTAAATATCGGTTTCTTGTGATTTCTCTTCCCACTCAGTGCACTGACCGAAGAAGCTTTGTGTTAAGCTGCTTCGGTTCGCCGGTGCAGCGATGCTTCTCAACGTTTCAGCAAATTCTTCTTGTCGACCCTTGATGAAAAGCCATCTAGGGGACTCACGGACTAGGAAATACACTGACAAAGAGTAGAAAACTGATGGAACACAAGTCCAAAGGTAAATTAGTCTCCATGAAGAACCTTTGAGCAAGAAAGCCACAGCTGGTAGAGATAGAAACCCGAGAGTAAAACATATGAATCCAATGATCCCAATGTTTCCTCTCCATTTCTTCCCGACTAGCTCTGTGGACAACACAAGAGCGCACGTCCCTATTGTGGCTCGCCCAAACCCACTAATAAATCTCAACCCGGAATACATCCATATGTTGGTCGAGAGTGCGGTTAACACGCCAGTTAAAGACATAAGCAGGCTTGATAAAACCAGCATTTTCTTTCGGCCCAAAGCTAAATCCGCCAATGTGGCCAGAGAAAGTCCACCGACAAGGCAGCCTAAGAAGAAAGACGAGGCCGGGAGGCCTGTTATAATGGAGCCTGCGCATTGGAGTGACCACTCAGAAATGATGGATGTGGTTGCAGGAAAGTCCCACGACCAGGCGTCCTTGGAAAGTTGACATAGACTATTGCTGTTGCATGATGACTGATTATTATAATTGTTACAACTCCATTTGGGTTCTGCATCGGTGAAGATGCTTATGAAGGCTTGTTGGGCGTCGAAGAACCATGCAAAAGATAAGGGTGGCTTGGAGTAATTGTGTCCACCCAAATTCCCCTATGCAGTGCTCAATCGTGTCGTCGAGAGAGGGGTGTTGGTGTTTTAACTTTGCTAAGGGTGGCGGGGATTCAGGCTGTGCTGCGCCACTGTGTGAGAGTAGTGGATTTGGATCTGTCATCTTTGGTGATTTAAGTTGTTTGTGTTTTTTGGGTTCACAATGAGAGACTTGATGTTGAAGTGTGGCTTATTTTGAAAGAGGAAAATATCCCACATAGATAGAATTTGTAAAGGGTGGGCTCATTTGTTGTATAAAAGGAGACCACCTCTTCACTTTGAAAAATATCCCAAATTGCCTAAGTCTTTAGCAATTTCTTCTTTCTTCCTCTATAGTTTGTAATAGTTTCACTTTAGTCCTTTAGTGAAATATATTTGGTGGGGTCCGAGGACGTAGGCTAAATTAGCCGAACCTCGTTAAATTTGGTGTTCTTTATTTTGTGCTATTCTTCAAGTAGCCATTGTTAGTTATAGTTGTAGTGTTATATTGTGCTATTAAATTCGTCTAGTTAATTCTGTCTAGGAGGTTGGGTTTTAAGCGCGACCGTTGTGACGCCTCCAATCTTTCCTGGGAATTAAATCTAGTGTGGTTTTCTAGTACAATATTTCCCTCGCTATTTCTATATTTGGTGGAATATGACTCTGAGTTCCACAACAAGTGGTATCAGAGCTCGGGTATTCTGAGTATGCTCTGTGGTCGCAGTTTAATCTGATCTTCCACATCAGAAAAGTTTTCCCGGGCTATTTGGCTTTCGCATTTGGAGGGCTATTGAAGAATAATTTGTAAACCAAAAATGGAAGACAACTCAAAAGCATCGTCGTCGTCCATTTGGGCGAGAACCACTGTGGCGAATACGCGATTGGCAGTGGAGTCTTTTGATGGCACAGGCCATTTTGGTATGTGGCAAAGCGAAGTTGTAGACGCACTCTTTCAACAAGGTCTATACTTAGCTATTGAAGAGAAGAAACCAAATGGCATGTGGAACAATTCGTTCGTGTCTATCCAGAGAGCAGAGATATGCGTTTTCGAAAGAAAACTCGGCATATAAATTGTGGATGGCACTGGAGGAGAAGTTTCTGAAGAAAAGTTGTCAGAATAAGCTCCATTTGAAGAAGCGGCTCTTTCGCTTCACATTTGTTTCGGGTTCCACTATGAATAGTCACATTACCAGTTTTAATCAACTGGTTACCGATTTGATCAATTTGGATGAGACTTTTAAAGACGAGGATTTGGCTCTGATGTTGCTGGGATCCCTTCCTGAGGAGTTTGAGTTTCTTGAAACAACTCTACTTCACGGGAAGGCTGCTGTATCTCTTAGCGAAGTTTGTGCTGCCCTGTACAGTTATGAGCTGAGAAAGAAGGACAAGCAAGTTTGTTCAGGCGGAGATGCAGAGGTTTTGTTCGTCAGAGGTCGTTCACAAAACAAAAACAAAGGAAAGAAAGGGAGATCCAAGTCCAGGCATAAACTAAGCAAAGACGAGTGTGCCTATTGTCGAGAAACAGGACACTGGAAGAGAGATTGCCCAAAGCTGACAACTAAGGGCAATTCTAAGGCCGTGGCGGAATCGAATGTAACCGTGTGTGATGATGCCGAATCGGACTTCTCATTGGCGACATCATCCAGCGGTGCTTCTGAAGTATGGATGCTGGATTCAGCATGTAGTCATCATATGACACCACATTTGGATTGGTTCTTTGATTTCAAAGAACAAAATGACGTTGTCTTCACAGCAAATGAAGCTCCTCTTACTACACTTGGGATTGGTTCAGTTCGCTTGAAGAATCACGATGGATCAATCATAACCGTAAAGGGTGTTCGGTATGCACCAGAAGTGAGGAAAAACCTTATTTCCGTTGGAACTTTAGAATCGAAAGGTTTTGAAGTAAGAGCTAAGGATGGGGTGATGAAGATCATCTCTGGTGCACTCGTGGTAATGAAGGGAATTCGGAAGAACAACAATACGTATCACTACATGGGTGGTACAGTTGTGGGTGCAGTAGCAGCAGTTACTGTTGATGATCGGAATTCAGAAGCAATTAGGCTATGGCATATGCGCTTGGGACATGCAGGTGGAAAATCCTTGAATCTCCTCATAAATCAAGGATTGTTGAAAGGAGTGAAATACTCCAAATTGGATTTTTGTGAACATTGTGTTCGTGGGAAACAAACAAGGGTTAAATTTGGAACAGCAATCCATAATACTGAAGTATTTGGATTATGTTCATTCGGATGTATGGGGTCCCTCAAAAACGAGTTCTTTGGGAGGGAAACACTATTTTGTAACCTTTGTTGATGATTTTTCCCGGAGAGTTTGGGTGTATACGATGAAGACAAAGGATGAAGTGTTTGAGGTATTCCTCAATTGGAAAAAGATGGTGGAAACTCAGACTGATAAAAAGGTCAAACGTCTCCGTACAGACAATGGTGGAGAATTTAGGAGTGGTCCATTTCAAAATTTTGTGAGGATGAAGGCATTGTCAGACACTTCACTGTCAGACATACACCACAACAGAACGGAGTGGCAGAACGCATGAATCGGACTTTGCTGGAGAAAGTTCGGTGTTTGTTATCCAATGCTGGGTTGGGTAAAGAATTTTGGGCTGAGGCTGTGACATATGCGTGTCATCTCGTTAATCGTCTACCATCTACTGCTATTGATGGAAAAACACCATTGGAGAAATGGTTTGGAAAGCCTGCTGCTGATTATGATTCCTTACATGTGTTTGGTTCCGCTGCATATTATCATGTTAAGGAATCAAAGTTGGATCCTAGAGCAAAAAAAAGCTGTGTTCATGGGGATCACCTCTGGTATAAAGGCTATCGCCTTTGGTGTCCAGAAACAAAGAAAATAATCTTTAGCAGGGATGTCACCTTTGATGAATCTACCGTGTTGGAAAAGGTGAATGCAGAACAGCAGGATGGTACTCCCAAACAGGTGGAGTTTGAAAAGTTTGTGTCCCAGCAGATCAAGAAACTCTTGATCATTCTCCTACGGTAGAAGGAGATTTTGAAGAAGAGGAAGTTCAACCCCAAGAACTTCCACAGCAACTTGAATCAATTGCAACTAGCAAGCCAAAGAGGACAATCAGAAAGCCTGCTCGCTTTGATGATATGGTGGCTTGTGCATCTGCAATTGCCGCTGATGATGTTCCTACCACTTATATTGAAGCAGTCAAAGGACCAGAGAAAGATAAGTGGAGGATTGCCATGAGTGAAGAAATGCAGTCCCTTCATAAGAATCAAACATGGGAACTGGCCAGTCTCCCGAAGGGAAAGAAGGCAATTGGATGTAATGGGTATTTGCAAAGAAAGATGGGTTTCCTAGCCAAGGTGATGTTCGCTACAAAGCCAGATTGGTGGCCAAAGGTTACGCTCAGAAGGAGGGCATTGATTATAATGAGATGTTTCTCCAGTTGTAAAACACTCCTCCATTAGAATTTTGTTGGCTTTGGTAGCACAGTTGGATTTTGAACTAGTTCAGTTGGATGTAAAAACTGCATTTTTACATGGAGACTTGGAAGAGGAAATCTATATGACTCAGCCAGAGGGATTCAAAGTTGCTAAAATGAAAATTTGGTTTGTAAACTTCAAAAATCGTTGTACGGATTGAAGCAATCTCCGAGGCAGTGGTACAAGCGATTTGACAAGTTATGATGGGAATTGGGTACACAAGAAGCAAATACGATCATTGTGTGTATTTGCACAAGCTACAAGATGGATCCTTCATATATCTTCTTCTGTATGTTGATGATATGTTGATTGCCTCCCCGAGTCTAATAGAAATTGAGAAGTTGAAGACTCATTTGAAAAGGGAGTTCGAGATGAAGGATCTAGGTGAGGCGAAGAAGATTCTCGGCATGGAGATTTTCAGAGATAGAAAATTGAGGAGGCTTTGTTTGACTCAGAAACAATATCTGAGTAGGATGTTGAGGCGTTTTGGCATTGATGAAAAGTCAAAACCAGTTAGTACTCCGCTTGCTCCTCATTTTAAGCTTAGCGCCGCTTTGTCACCGAAATCTGATGCAGAACGGGAATACATGTCAAAAGTACCGTATGCAAATGTTGTTGGTAGCTTGATGTATGCTATGGTGTGTACGAGGCCTGATATTTCCCAAGCAGTGGGGGGTTGTGAGCAGGTATATGCATGATCCTGGAAAGGAACATTGGCAAGCTGTGAAATGGATTTTGCGATACATCCATGACACAGCTGATGTTGGTTTGATATTTGAGTAGGAACATAGTCAGTATGTAGTCGGCTATTGCGATTCAGACTATGCTGGTGATTTAGATAAGCGTAGATCAACTACAGGCTACGTATTTACTCTTGCTAAAGCAGCACCGTCAGTTGGAAGTCTACCTTACAGTCAACGGTTGCTCTGTCTACTACGGAAGCAGAGTATATGGCAATTTCAGAGGCTGTAAAGGAAGCAATTTGGCTTCAAGGGTTGCTTGGTGAACTGGGGATTGGACAAAAGTATGTGAAAATACATTGTGATAGTCAAAGTGCTATCCATTTAGCAAAGAACCAAGTTTATCATGCAAGGACGAAGCACATTGATGTTCGGTATCACTTCATAAGAGAGATACTTGAAAAGGTGGAGTCAGAATCGAGAAGATCCATACTACTGAGAATCCTGCTGATATGTTGACAAAAGTTGTGACTGCAATCAAGTTCAAATTTTGTTTGGACTTGATCAACATTGTCAAAATTTGAAGATTGGTTTTGGTGACCCCGTTTGACGAGGAGATTGAAGATTTTGAAATTCGCCAAGGTGGAGATTTGTTGAAGTGGGGCTCTTTTGAAAGAGGAAATATCCCACATAGATAGATTTGTAAAGGTGGCTCATTTGTTGTATAAAGGAGACCACCTCTTCACTTTGAAAAATATCCCAAATTGCCTAAGTCTTTTAGCAATTTCTTCTTTCTTCCTCTATAGTTTGTAATAGTTTCACTTTAGTCCTTTAGTGAAATATTTTGGTGGGGTCCGAGGACGTAGGCTAAATTAGCCGAACCTCGTTAAATTTGGTGTTCTTTATTTTGTGCTATTCTTCAAGTAGCCATTGTTAGTTATAGTTGTAGTGTTATATTGTGCTATTAAATTCGTCTAGTTAATTCTGTCTAGGAGGTTGGGTTTTAAGCGCGACCGTTGTGACGCCTCCAATCTTTCCTGGGAATTAAATCTAGTGTGGTTTTCTAGTACAATATTTCCCTCGCTATTTCTATATTTGGTGGAATATGACTCTGAGTTCCACAACATTGATAGTGTGAATTGTTGAAGTCTTTGGAAGCCTGTGTATGTATATATAGAGGGTTACGTAGGGTAGTTGATGTTAAATCAAGCTTGTTTTCAGTCCAGATCTTCTGTTGCAAAATCATATTTCTTCTTGTAACTTTACATATGAACGACAAGGTATATAAATGATTTCATTACATATAAATTTGAAATGAATTATGCACACTTGTCATATGGCTATGTTTTGGAATACGAAGTGAAACACATTATTTTGAACGAGTAAGAGCATATTGTTACGAGACTATCTTAGAGACCAAACTCAATATGGGTTAAACTTTCCCGACATATTGAAGTGTGATTGTATTGTGTTAATCACAGACAAATGATTTGGATTATAAAGTGAAGCTGGTGCAAGAAAGATTCTTTGACCAAGATCAATGACTGTCGGCTGATTAAGCAGAGTTACTATATATGAGCATAATTAAGGAATCTGTATGTTTAGCAGCTAGTGGGATCGCACCATTTCTGGAATCCTACAGTAAGTTACAACTCTTGGTTATGGGACATGAAAAAAAAGGTGCTGCTGTGAAATTATTAAATTGGCAGTGGCAGTGATCCAATCCCAACTGCTCCCACTGCTTCTGCTTCCCACTGAAGCTTGCAGTCGTTCATATGGCCTATATATATATATTTTCAAGCTTTGGAGTTTAATATGTATATTGCTATAGATTCCTTTTCCTGTTGAGCAAAATGACAACTCAACCTCTCAAGGGATCCAAATATTTTATAGTTCTTGATAATGTAATAATAATGTAAGAATGTTTTGCTGTATTCCTGCCTCCTGTTTTGCTATATTCAAAAAGAGGAACGTAATACAGCTTATTGGAAAAGCCACAAGAAAAGTTTGTCCTGATTAATTGGCAAAAGAAGTCCCGCAAATAGTAATCATATAGATTATTAAATTAAAAAATTAGGGATATTATTATGGTGGGCATGATAAGTATGGCTATTATATTATCCTCTGACTCAGGTTTCTTTTTCATAATGATCACACTAGATGTTTGGTACTTGTGGGTTTTCTTGATTTCATAGGACAAAGAGTAATATGATTTATTGTATTAGTATATACTGAAACGGTAAAATATGTAGAATTTTATTATGTTCTAATAAAAGTGATAGTTATTTGAGAAAATAATTTATATCTATTGACTTTGATATTTCATGTATCGGAAACTAATAGGTCACCTTTTATGCATTAGATATGATTTTTTTTATTTCTTACTTTGTCGATTTTTGGTCTTTCAAGTTTTAAACATAGTAGAGTTACCAAAAAACAAAAGTTTAATATAATCTTACACTGGTTGATCTAACCCAAATCCGGGGATCCAAGTTTCTCAGTCTGGAATAACATGACTCACTCCACGAGTATGGTGGTGAAGAATTATGGCTGCACTCAATAATAATTAAGCTACTTACGTACCTAATTAGAATCAAGCCTAGGGGTGTAAGTTGAGCCGAGGCGGCTCGACTCGAGCTCTTCTCGAGCTCGAGCTTCTCTCGAGCTCGAGGTCGAGCCTAATTCTTTCTCCAAAAAGCTCGCAAGCCCGGCTCGCGAGCTTACTCGAAATTTTTATATATATATATATATTTATTTTAGTATTATAAATATTAATTATATATTAAATATTAAATAATTAATATTCAATATAGCCAAAATAGAAAACCCTACTTGACATAAACTTTCAATTTCAAAAAACGCAGCAGGGAGAAAGAAATGCAGCAGCAGGAAGAAAGAAATTCACCCCTTCCCCCCGCGCCCCCCACGCTTCCCGCCGGCGAAGGCACCTCCGACTCCGTCTGCCATCACCTCCGTCACCTCCGCTGGACCCCTGCGCAGTGCCTCGTTGTGATACGCCTCCATCCACCTCCGTTCACCTCCATCCGCCTTCGTCACCTCCGTCGCCGCAAACCGCCGCCAAACACCTTTGTTCACCCCGGTAATTCTATTTTTAGGTTAAGTTTTGTTGATTTTTGGTTGTTGATATTTTGTTAGTTGATTTTGTTGATTTGGGTCGTAATATTTGATTAAGCCTTGATTGGGGTTAATATTAGCCTTGATTTTGTTGATATTTGTTGATTAATCCTTTGTTGATTTTGTTGATTACTAAATGGGAGAAATGGTATGATTAATCCTTTTGTATTCAGATTTTTTTGATTACCCAATTCAGGCTCGCGAGCCCAAATCAGGCTTGAGCTCGCGAGCTCGGCTCTGGTTTTTAGCTTAACGAGCTCGAGCTCGAGCCCCTCATAGTCAGGCTCGACGAGTTCGAGCTCGAGCTCGAGCCTGGCAAATTCGCTAGGCTCGGCTCGAGCTCGGCTCGTTTACACTCCTAATCAAGCCAACGTAGTTCTATAGTGCATATGGTATACATGGTCGTACTTGGTGAACGAATCTGGTCTCCAAATTTGTAAGTATAAGGGAACGTACTTCTCAGTTTATAGACTTGTTATTAATGAACGTACGAGGCTAATTCTTGAGAGAATATTCTAGAGACCCCCCCTCCCCAATAAATGTTATGAGGGGGGTATTTATAGTACACACTCTGTATCAATGGTTGTTGGGCATTCATAGGATGCTAACAAGTGGCACTAATGGACGGTGGATGACTCGTATTTGTGGGGTTGGATCACGGAATGACCCGACCCGGTACTGTTACTTAGCGCGGACCTAGTCTAGCAATTCGGTTTCTGGGCCTCTGTTGGGCCTGGGTTCCTTATTCAGCTCCTATTGGGCTTTATCTCCTATTTTATTATATCATTAAGTTCCCCACTTCATCAGTTTGAAGAGTTAGTCGTATTACGACTTGAATTCATGCTGAAGAAGTAGATTATCAATTCTATTTCAAAGATCTGTACTCGTATTCGAATACGAGTATACAGATGAGCATTTGTATGATTTAGTTATTTTTATCCATTGATAAATCACGTCTCTTGATAATAAATACTCACGTCTTCCTTCTTCCATTAATGAATAATCACATTTCTTTAATCATTACTGTTTAGCTCCATTTCTGTGTAAACGGCGGCGTGCCACTTATCATAAATATGCATACCTTTTCGTGGTACGACTTCTCATAACTGACACGTCTGTCAGTGTAATAGGTACTTATAGCGGTTACTTTTTGGAATGTCAGGGGTTGTGTCATCTCGTCCATCGAATATGTTTTTACAGACTGATCTCAACCGTTGCTTCCCCTCATCACTTTTTCCTATAAATAGGAACTCTGTTAAAACACTTTACTTCCACTTTTACATTTTAGAGAGAGAGTTTTTGAGAGTTTCTGTTGTTTATAAAGAGAGAATTTTTCTTTTCATTGAAGAAGGGTCGTTAGTGCTTGAAGTTCATCCCCAGATCTCGTGTTCTCTCATCTCGTACTCTCATCTCGTACGAGTATATTCCATAGGTATTTCTAGTTTTCATTTTCTTGTCCTTATATCCTTTTATATTATGGCTCGTTTAAGGTCTCAATTGTCGGTAAGTAATAACAAGATCGAAGACTCGTCCGCCTCTACGAGTAATAAACCCGTTGGGCCAGACGAGTTGGATCGTTTAGTTGAAGAGACTAGTATCCGTAATGAACCAGTTGGCCCGCCAGGAACTTACGAGGGTACTGCAAATTTAGAGGGTCCAGTTAACGTTAACCCTAAAATCACTTGGTTAGAAGATATCTCTATAGTAAAGTCGTCTAGGGAAAACGAGTTGAGAGTAAAATATTTTATTCCTCAAGATTATGAAATTCGATTCCCTACTTTGTCAGATCGTATGTATAGGCCCCCTGTAGGATTTCGTACTTTTCACATTGCACACTTAATCTCAGGGGTTAGGTTTCCCTTGCATGAGTTCATTAATAATCTGCTTCTTTCCTATGGTCTGTGTCCGACCCAATTGCTACCCAACTCGTACAGGCACATAGTTTTTTTTATTATTTTGATGACTGCTTTTGGTAAGGATGTCAGTTTAGATAATTTTCATATGATTTTTTATCTCAATAGACGCCGAGTGGCCAATTCTAGGGGTTTTTTCTTCTTTACCCAAACAAGACGCGAAGTTTCAAGAAGATACTCGCGACTCGTTCGGGGTTTGGAAAGATAAATACATTTTCATTTCTCCCCCGAAAGGTAAGAGTTGGCTAGTACCTAGGCTATGGCGCATGAAACTCCTTGAGGCAGAGATAGGGGATCCCAGTTGGGGACAGGGGTTTTTAGCGGAGCTAGTTGAATATCCCTACCGAGTCTCCAAACTTATGGACGAGTCTATACTCATGTCCTGTGGAATAAGTTCTGCTCCGATCTCAAGTGTTCCAGATTTGGGTAAGCTTATTATCTCTATATTGTTAACTCGTTTATTACTTTCTGAATGTGAAATTCTATTTCCTTCTTTTTTGTAGAAATGGCCACCCGTCGTGCTCGTCTCGATGCTCTCAGGGCAGAAGAAGAAGGTGGGTCCCCCACTCCTGCATCATCACGAGGCAAACAACCCATGGACGAGCCGTCTTTACCACTATCCAAGGAAATGATCGAGGGGTCAGCCTTCGGTTCTCATCGCGTTAACCTCACTACTCCCGTCACTCGGCCACTTGAACTTCATGCTCCCCGTTCAACAGGAACGACCCTGGCTATCAATGAACCAATACTTGTAGATGATAGCACAGGTGAGAAGGAGCCCGAAATGGATCCCTCTGCGGTCCCAGGTTCACAACGACCACCCCAATCAGACCTAACCCGTCAGAAACGTCGAAGAGAGTCGTCTTCGGAAGAGGAACGAGTCCTTCTTGGAACTCGTCTAGAATTGGTAGCTATAGTGGATAAACTAGAGTCCCTTGCTTTGAAGGACTACTGAACCTACCGCGTAGCAAGTCGTTGCGAAGAGAAGCCGAATGCAAAGCCTATTGTCCCCGATTGGAGAATCTATCCAGATAGCTCTATTCTGTCTGGGCCACAGGGAATGAGTGTTGCTCATGAGATGTATAAAAACATGTTACTTCCCCGAGACAAGGCTATTTTAATCGAACAGTCGTATGCTACTGTAGAGAAGATGCTGGCTGGGCATTTAATGAAGGTATGACTCGTACATGCTCAACTCGTTCGTCAGATAATTTCTTTGTTGTATATATATAACATGTTTCAATTCGTATGTAGGCAGCAGTGTGTGCACACGACCTTGCCCTATGCTGCGCAGGTTTTAAGGAAGAAAAGGCGGTTGCCGTTGCTCAATCGGCCGAAATGGTTGCCAGTCACGCTGCTAAAAAATAGGCCTTTGAGGTCATGAAAAAAGAACTGCTAGAAACGAGCAGGCAGATGATGGCTAATAGAGAGAATTATCAACGGTCTTTAGCATCTCTTCATGAGGCGAACGACCAACTGAAGGTAGATTGCAACGAGTTCTCAACTCGTGTTGAAAGACTGGAAAAAGAGAGGAACGAGGCATATGAGATGGGAAAAACAGATGGAAGGAACGAGTTCACTGTTTCTCAGCAGTATGCTAACTCTTTAGCTGAGAGCCGCTTCGAGGGGGCGCGCGATTTCATGAACTCGACCATCTTCGATCGCCTTCTGCTCTCCAAGGCCCTAAAGGACGAGAAGGATGGATTCTACAAATGCATCGATTATGGCACCCGTCTGGCAGCTTTCAGGGAAGATTTTGATATAAGCTGCTTAGAAGAGTGTGACAATCGCAAGCTGCTTCGTGATTCGTTCTCTGTTGACGACCTAGACATCGAACTTAACGAATTTCCAAAATTTTCCCCTTTGGCCCTGTGGTATGTTCCTCCTACAAACCCAGCTCAATCATCAAACCAAGGAGCTGAGGACGATGCTGCTGTTGACCTTTGATTTGTTCTTATCATTATGTTAGTCTTTTGAGCCGTGTGTGGCTTTTTAGACAAGTAAATCTTTGGTTTAACACAATGTTCATTTTGATTTTGTCATCATTGAATTCACATGTTTTAAGTATGTTTCGCTTGTTTTTAGAAATCTGAGCCCATTTATTTGATTCTATCTTCTCGTTATATATTTTCTTAGGAATCACATGTTTATACCTCGTGTATTTTTAACATTGAACTCATTTCTGTTTTTTGTCCAAACTTTCCATTTGAGTCTTCACCTCTTCATTTAACACCTCGACTCTACTGGCTTCATACTTCCTCTTCTTCGATCGTTATTACGAGGGCCATCATTACGGCGATAATCTTTGTCTCACTCGTTATTACGAGGGTCATCATTACGGCGTTCATAGTCCCAACGATAATTATCGTTCCTGTGATATTCATTGATAGTCTGCTCGTAATTACGAGTCTGACACTTCTTTCATTTGCTAGACTGTTTGTAATTACGAGTCTGCCACCTCTTTCATTGTTGGGCTGCTCGTAATTACGAGTCTGACTATCCCTTCATTTGCTGGGCTACTCGTAATTACGAGTCTGACGATCTCTTCATTTGCTGGATTGCTCGTGGTTACGAGTCTGACGATCCCTTCTTTTGCTGGGCTGTTCGTGATTACGAGTCTGACAATCCCTCCATTTGTTGGGCTGCTCATGATTACGAGTCTAACACCTCTTTCATTTGCCGGGCTGCTCGTAATTACGAGTCTGACGATCCCTTCATTTGCTGGGCTGCTCGTAATTACGAGTCTGACGATCCCTTCATTTGCTGGACTGCTCGTGGTTACGAGTCTGACGATCCCTTCTTTTGTTGGGTTGCTCGTGATTACGAGTCTGACAATCCCTCCATTTGCTGGGCTGCTCATGATTACGAGTCTGACACCTCTTTCATTTGCTGGGCTGCTCGTAATTACGATTCTGACGATCCCTTCATTTGCTGGTTCCTCCTTCAACATGCGGATCACCAACACCTTGATCCAACTTTCCCTCCACCTGAACCAAACGAGTCTTCATATTGCCAGCCTCCATTCCTAATAACAAGTCTCAGCAACTTCAAAGTAATTTTCCACAGACGGCGCCAACTGATCTAACCCAAATCCAGGGATTCGGATCTCTCAGCCTGGAATAACCCGAATCACTCTACGAGTATGATGATGAATATTTATGGCTGCACTTAATAATGATCAAGCTACCCACGTACCTAATTAGGATCAAGCCAACGTAGTTCTATATTAATGATGATATATAGGGTCGTACTCGGTGAACGATTCTAGTCTCCAAATTTATAAGTATATAGGAACGTACTTCTCAATCTATAGACTCGTTACTAATGAAAATATGAGGCTAAAACTGGAGAGAGTATTCTCCAGCCCCCCCCCCCAAATAAGTGTTATGAGGGGGTATTTATAGATGCAAGTGTTGTATGGATCTGACAGCGATAAGTGGGTCGCACCGATGATGCCACGCGGTGCCTATGAACGGTCAGGATCTTGACTCGTATCTAGTGAACAACCCGACCCGGATCACTTAAAAACACGCGGATCTTCCATTATGAGCCGGTTTCTGGGTCTGTGTTGGGCCTCACATGCTATAACATTTCATTCTTGGGCTAAATACCATATTTTGGTATATCAGTATAACATTTGTCTACACCATGGAAGTAAACTAGAAGTGTGATGTGTACGATATTAGCTACTTTGAAGAGACGAATTTCGCCTCCTAGTGAGCCACAAATGGGGAACGAAGTTTCAAACTTTCAAGCATTGGGAAGCTGGGGTTTGCTTGTATTCATCCAACTTTTAAGCATTGCCCAATGCATAAAATCAGCCAGAGAAATGGCAGTTAGATACAAATTAAATGTTACACACACTTTCCCTAAAAAGAGTCAAATGTTCTTGGAAAATATATTTAGATGGCATTTTTCTAGATTTTTCCTAAGAAAGTCTGAAATTTACTATTCATAATTAGACAATCTATCCAACAACTAAAAAGACTTTATATGCAAATATATTAGCATAGTCATTAAAATAATCACATATCAGATCACACCTAATCATTACTCTTTTTCTATTATTTTCTTTTTATCTAGATAGACTTTCTCTATCATATCTCCACTCCCTTAAAAATAAATTCTCTTACTTTTTGTAAGGAAAATGAGATATGAAAATTAACATCGCATCCAATCGGGCATATATATCCTTCTCTCTCCATTTTCTTTTTTTTGGTTCTTCACTTCTAGTCTTAATCATTTTCTTTTACTTTTCATAAAGTCAAATAAAAATGTATTATCATACAACAAAAATAAATCTATTTTGGTTGTAGTTTAAACACGAAAGTCGAGTTTATCAATGTTATTAGTTTTTATCTTTCTGGTTTTACAATGGCACTTGATTTAAGAAGTTGCATTCAGGGACGGAGCCAGGAATTATGATGAGGGGGGCGGAATTTTTGTGAGTTTCAATATTTACCCGGTAGCGAAACCCCTCGCGGTACGGTACGCTTTATGTATGCGAAAAAATTGGGAATTAGATTTAGTAAGAACACTTTTAACATACTTTGTACTCTATACCTCTTTTGTTAATAGTGAAATTCTCTTATCCTCTCCCGTGGACGTAGGCAATTGCCGAACCATATAAAAATAATATTTGATACATTTTTTGTAACTAATTAAATAAAATATAGTTTTAAAACTAAAATAGAAAATGATCCTAATATTAAATAAAACAAAATATAAAAAGCCTAAGAAGTATGTTTGGAGGAGAAAGTTAAAGGAAAAAATTTAAAGTACTTTTAACTCAAATTTATTGGACTGTTGTGAATAATGAATATATACAAAAGTGGAACTACAATTTCGCTTGATATTTAGATATATAGGCCGAAATAAATAGTTATAGTCCATTTGAGTTTAGTAGGCTAACTACTTTACAAATTACCATATATATATGTTATTCTTTAGTTTATTAGGGATGTAAATTAAGTTTGCAAATTTTAGGGTGGGGGGAACGAAATCGAATTTTTCAAATTTTTTATATGTATAAATTGAATAAAATAAAAAAAACCCCTCCCTCCGTTCCTGGTTGCATTTGAAGTTGAGTTAAAGTAACTGAAAGAAACAATTTAAAAGTTGAACTGAACCTCCAATTTACAAGGAATTAAAAATGATTTAGTTTTTTTTCTTTCCTTCAAAAAGATAATTGCAAAAGCAAAAGACTCGAACATGACCCGAAGAAATGCAGCAGGTTACCACCAACATGGCTATGTAGTGTAGTGGTGATTTTTATAGTTCTCCACTATCAGGGACGGATCCAGGATTGATTTATTGGGGGGCCAAAATGTCATAATTTTTTTTTGTTTTTGACAATATTTTATGTAAAAGTTCACCTTTTTTTTTTAGTAGATAAGTAAAATAACAATAATAGTTTGGAAATATACTCGCTTAAAAAGTCTATTAAAATTGTACACGACGTTCTTTCATATCATAAAAATACATTAGTTATAGACTTTTTTCATTTACTTGATTTTATCTCCTTTTATTCGGAGTTATGTGACTTTTGGCAATTTTATTTCTAGATAAATAAAATAAAAGACAAATTAATCTCAAAATTTCAACAATATTATAATGGCAACGTTTCTAAGAATAAATTAACAACTCTTAAAACTAATATATCACTTTCTGCATGAGCATATATATACCCGACGACCAAAATTTGAATTTGTCCTTGTCCGCTATAAAATCACAATTTTGAACCAAACAAAAAACGTAGAGACCGACACTTTATGTGAGTGTATTAAAGGTTTTTCAGTTGTTGATTTATAACTTTGGTCTAAAATAATACTCCAATATTAAAGATGCTCCTAAAGATGACATCAACTTTGATTGTGCTAGGGGCACCTCTATAATTACACCTATTACTGAGTAAAGTAATAATAAATTTGATTAAAAAGAGGAGTAGTAGTATGTGTAAATCTATATATTAATAAGGGTGTAACCAAAATAAAAGAAAATATATATATAAATTAATAAGGGTGCAATTGTAATTATCCCATGTAGTTATTTTGCAGTGGTTTAACTTTAATCTTAAAGCAAAAAGGAAAAAAAATAAAAAATAAACCTGCTTAAGTTATACCTGATGAACCAATGGTTAAGTGACACGTAATCCAGTAAAAAAAAAGTCTTATCCATACTTTAAAATACTTTTTCCATATTTTATTTTATCCATTCATTCACACTCCTGAAAATTCCAAACTCCCGGACGCTCCATTTCAGATCTGGACCACGTGTGTACCAAAATTACGGCTCTTCCCACAAAGCGGGAAAATCGTTTCTGTTCAAAATTCAAATTCATTTCCCACCACCCCCTATTTAACCAAACCAATCTTTCAACGGTACAAATTTTGTACAACCAAAACTCACAAATTCAGATATGTTTCCTTTTTTCAAAGTCTTGATCTTCATAGATCGTGCCAAATCTTGATTCTCTGTGCTGCAAATTTTTCCTTTTTTTGAGTTCACTGTTTTTAGGTTAATCTAGCGATGGATTTTCATGGTATGAAGCGCAAAGATTTGCAGGCGTTGTGCAAGAAGCATAAAATTCCTGCGAATTTATCGAATCTGGAGATGGCGAACAGGCTTACGCAATTTATCAAGGTAAGTAGTAGTATCGTATATCTTGTTTTAGTTTTTTTTCGTTTTATTTGTGGTAAGTATGAATGATGGAGAAAGATAATGGAGTGTTATGTTATTTTGTTGATAATAATTGTTGTATCTTCGGTACTGTATTTGTTGTTGATTTTTGAGAGGTAAAGTATGAGATTGTCTTGTTCATTTTTGAACTCAGGAAAATGAGAAGTCCGTGACTCGAGGGCGGAAAAAGGCGCAGGATGAGACTGCGAGCGAAACTGAATCCACTAATGTTGTTGTGAATAGGGAAGTTAAGAAAGTAAGGTTTAGTCCGGAACATGAATTGATTGAGTTTACGAGATCTGTACAAATCAAAAGGAGAAGTAGGAGGAAGTCGATTTCAAGTGGGAATAGTACTTTGTCTGTTGAAAATGTTGATAGTGGTGAAATGAGCAATGAAATTGTGGGTAGTCCGTGTGGGGTTACGCGATCTAGAAGGTTGAAACTGATGGAGGTCAGTGTAAATGAGAAGAAGAGAGGAGGAAAAGGTGTAAAACGTTCTATTCAGAATGATAATGTGGCTGCTACTGAAAGTTTCAATAACGGTGAGTTAAGGAAGACTGGAGTAGATAGCCCAGGCAGGGTAATGCAGTTGAGAAGGAAGACAATAGTAAAGGCTGTTGTGAATGCAAGCAAAAGGGGAATCAAAAGGGCTAAACATGATGATAAAAGAGATGAGAAAGCTTTAGGTAATGTCGATGGTGACAAGTTGATTGAGGAAGTAGTGGATAGCCCTGTTAGACTTAGAAGGTCTAGAAATCAGAGATTGACGGAAGCTTCTACAAAGGAGACGCGAGAGGGAAAGGTTGAGAAAAATAATGATATTGTTGCCTTGGCTAGTTCTGTAAATGATGATGATGGTGTGGTTGCTTGGAGGTCTACCAGAAATAGAAGAGTTGCAAATGAAGGGAAGAGTGTGAAAAATAATGAGAACGGGTTTGACGATAAGAATATTGAAGAGGCACATGTGATGGTTGAACCTCAAGTTTTGTTGAGGAGATCTAAAAGGAATGTCAATGGGGTTGCTGATTCTGAAATGTTGAATGATGATACTGGGAAACATGAGAATAGAGCAACTAAGAGCTTTAGAAAAATACCAAAGCCGTTGACAGTGGAAGGTTCCAGAGTGGATGAAGAAAGTAGTGGAAGTAAAATTGATCCTGATCCAAAACTTGAAGTAGTTCTTCAACATGAAGAACCCATTAAGTTGGAGCCACGAAGAAGTAATAGGAGGAAATCTATGATGCCAAATACTGAGCTTAAAACAGAAAATGAGGATAGATGTATGTTGGGAAATTCAGTACCGCAATTAGAAGCTGCTGGGGGCGTTTGTAAAGATGAAGAGAAGGTTCGCCAGCCTGCTGGAGTTATGAGGAGGTCAAGGCGTAAAACTTCAGTTCTTAAACAGGTTTCTACTGGTGAAAAATTGGATGCAGTGGCAGTAGTGGAGAATCTTGAGACATCAAAGCACATTAGTAAACCATGTCCAGTAGATTCTATTATTCAACATAAGAATGAAGCAAAGAAGCAAAAAAGAAGCCCTATATCAGGAAGTGATGTTATAAATGATCCAAATTCTCCAATACAGTCCATAAAAGAATCAAGTAGAAGCAAAAAAGCTACACCTGCAGATGTTATAGGTAACCTTTCTGCCAAAAGGACGCCACCAAGTAGATTCAAGGAACGACATTCATTGGATGCTTCATCACGTGAGGGTTTGCTGGAAGTTGGAGAATCATTATGTAGAGATGCTCAGCTAGCCGTGTCAGAAACTACCAGCAATCCAGTTTCGAGTAGTAACTCAAGCGCCAAAAACATTATTTGTGATGTGGGATTGACTTCAAGCAGAAAGTCTCTCACAAAGAAAAAAGGCATCTCTATTGCAGACGCTGATAAGAATGAGCCTGACCCTATAGTGTTTAGCCAAACGGAGGATTCTAGCTGTCATAACAAGATAGTCACCAGAGCACTTCCAGAATGCTCAAATGTTCCTGAAAATGCAGGTCTTGCTGAGACCAGCTCTTTGGATGAAAGTGTTTTACTTAGCGATCAAATAGATTCCGAGGGTAAGGGTGTTCCATACTTCATATTTAATATGTTTGCATTTAGATTTTAACCATTTACTAAAATTTTCATTTGTTTCTCTCACTAATTTTCAGCTGACATGGATTTGACCGAAGATGAAGGAGACAGGCACATTCAACCAAGTTTGGATGCGGTTGATTCTGTTGGTAAAATGGAGGGTGTTTTTGTTCAAGAGAACTTAGACTCTGTTGAACCAGGGCATGCTAATGAGATAAGTTTATCAAATGCATGCGACCACAAGAGTGAAATCTCCAAGAATAATGATGAAGATGCAGTCCCAAAAGGTGGAGAAGCTGGTGCTTTTGAGTCATGCGGTATATAGTTATTAGAATTTTGACTATTTCTTTTCCATTCTTTTTTTTCTTTTTAATTTTAGCAATTGTCACATGTTGTGTTTTGTATATTTCAGATTTACATATTCGTCCCACTGACTCAGAGAACGAATTACAACTAAAGGAGTCATCATCAAGCAAGCTAAGGACAAGTCTTGAGGGTGATAATACAGCTGAAGGAGATAGAGGAATAAATTCAGAGTTGGCTGAAACTGATGAAGACGGATGCTTAAAGGATCACAAGAACAGTGAGGAAGACAGTGAATTCAATCTGTCTTATCTATTTGATGGAGAAAAAAGTGCTAGGATCATCCCACAACATAGAGGAATCTTTTCTGGTGAATGTTCCGTTGTGGATTCCGATGAGCAAGGGATGTCTAAAAATTCATTGGCTGTAAGCCCCATAACCATTTGTTCGAAGAGAACTGAAATTAAGCTAAAGACAGGTCTTGAGGCTCATCATATAGCTAAAAGAGAAGAAACCCAAATTGACAATAGTATACAGCCAGAGGCTGCTGAAACTGATGAAGGTGGATCCCCTAAGGATCAAAAGAGCAAATGTGATGAGGACGATGATTTCAGTGTGTATAACCTATTTGATGAAGATAGAGTAATCTCTTCTGATGAAAATGTCATGGATTCTGATGAGCAAGGGATATTTCATAATTCCACTATTGTAGCACCCATAACCATGTGCAAGAGTTCAGAAATTATGCTAATGAGAGATCATGAGTCCAATCAGATAGTTGAAGAGGAAGAAACCAATGTTCACCAGAATATTGATTCAGGATCAGCTGAAAGTGATGTAGGAGGATGCTTAAAGAATCAAAAGAGCTCAAACGATGAAGATTGGGAATTCGATGTGTCTAATTTATTTGATAGTGGAAAAAGTCCCAGGATAACGCCACGAGATAGAGGAATGTTTACTGCTGGCTATTCGATCAAGAGTTCTGATGAACAAGGCATGTTTCATGATTCCCAAGCTGTATCAACCATGTGTGTAAACAGTACTGAAGTTAATCTTGGTGCAGTTAGCTCAAATTTACAGGAAAGAGTTCCATCTGAACCAAATAGTGTTTCCAACTCCCAAGGTATTGATATCATTTTCGTCTGGCTTAGTTTTTTTTTTTTTTTGTACTAACATATTAAAGATTCTTTTTGCACGCTTCCTACTTAAGTATTTCATTTGTCATATTCAATTTGTATCTTACAAAGCTTCTTTACTAATACTGAAAGTTTCAAGTTATTCAGGTTCTGTGGCTACTATTTTTGACACGTGTGATATCACTGAAAGTGAAGACATGGTTCAAGAGAAAGAAGCTGCAAATTTCCAAAGTAAAATTCCAGGAGATGAAATGTCAATGGAAAAGATTGTAGGTGATGAACACACCAATAAAGATACATATGAGCCAGGTACGTTCATAAGCTTCTATGTTTACTCTGACATCTGTGTCTTCTGTCAAATATATTCATTTGTCCACCATCTTTTTGCTGCAGCTGAGCAACCAAAAAGTCCATTGTCCACACCTACTGCTATTGCAAAAACCATTGGAGGACAGGAAACTTGGAGTGTTGGAACTAAAACAGCAGGAAATGCCATGTCCATATTAAAGACTAATGGCAAAGGAAAAACTAGTGAGATGGTTGAAGGCTCCAATAACCTTGAGGATGGTTAGATAAATTATCGAATCCCACTGTCTTTTTAAAATAGCAATCTTTGTCGTGATATATGTTGTTTATATCTTGCGTCACTGAGAATCAATTGCAAAAAATTTCTTGTTTTTGTAGCTATTGATGCAAACTCTGGCAAAGATAAGGAGGATTTTGATGATGCACAAATTTCAGATGTAGCGATATCCATGGATTACAGCAAAGTAGGGGTTGAAAGTAATAGCAACGATCTACTAGAAACCAACATAGTGTCAGATGCAGGTGAAGAGCCTAATGATGTGGAACCCAGTCTCGAATTCTGGTTTTCATTACATATGCTTCAGTAAATTGCAAGCAAAATATTCATATTTTCTGGAACTATTTTTGCAGAAATTGAACTCCACAATCTCTTTGGAACGACAGAGGATAATGTTATTCATACTGAAATAAATGAAAATTCTTCTCAAGGAACTGAAATAGCAAATCCGACAATGTTTATGAATAAATCCATTGCCAACAGTGGAGACAGCTTCACCAAGAAGCAGAAGAAAGAGATGGAGGGAGGAGAAAGAGGAAGTGAGTGTGAGAAAACCATAAATAACGACGTGGTTTTACCAACCAACCGTAAAGAAGTATCTGATACTGGATCTAATGTAGGCGGAGAAGGTGAGTCCATTAGTCTCTTACTCATTCTTGATATCTATACCATGCATAACTAACTTTTTCCATCTGATAATGTATTCAGAAAATGAACTTAAGTTGCTGTTTGCAACACCAATCAAGATTGTGGCTCCCTGCAAGGATGATGAAACCTCTGCTGGTGATAGAACGTTGAAAAATGATGTCTTCTACAGGAAATGTGTCAGCACAATAAAGGAAAATGCAACGACTCCGATTAAGTCTGATGAAAAGATGGGAGACACTAGCAATGAACTTCAGAATAGCTTATCCCTGGGAAATTCATTATCTCATAACGGTGAAGATATCGCTAATGATGAGTTAAGCAAGGTTCACAGTGTTGAAGTGATGAATCCCTGCACCACTACAGTTACTCCTGAATCTGAGTATGATGGCTGTGAAGCTTCTGAGGATCAGTGGACTGAGAACACATTTGAGAGCGCGAAAGAAATTTACAGTTCAAGAGAAGAAAGCAAGGACAAAAGAACATTTATTCTGAAGCTTCTGATGAAGCAACATATGATGGCAATGAATCAATGGAGAAAAATTTTATTAACTCAGCTGGTTCACTGAGGAGTTTAGATAATGTTGGAGGATGTCATGACATGTTAATTGATACTGATTTGCTAGGAAAACTCAGTTGTGGGTCTGAGGGGAAAATGGCAAAAAGCACTGACGCGGGTTTGGGCATATCTGAGGATGCTGATTTTCAGAAGTCTAACAGTCATATTTTTACTGCCTGCTATGAAGATGTCAACATTTTGAGGGAAGCACCAATTGATACTTCTGCTGGCCCTGTGGATCCAGTAATAGCAAATATTGGCAGTATTGGCATTCAGAAAGATGATGCGATTGACAAAGGTAACCTCAGTTTGATCTTTATAACAATGGAGCTAATTTTTGAATTCAGATTTTGTGAAACAACAATGTTGAGCGTTATGGGCTTTGGGATCTGATTTTGCAAGTTAATCTTAAGATATATAAATTATATTTATCGGAACCTTTGAGCATATTTTATAATTCAAAGGCATTAAACAAACAGGCCAGATTTTTCTAATTTCCTAGCTACAAACTGGAATTATAAATTTAGTCATGCAGGAAAGGCAGTTATTTATGCTTTGTCATTTGGAAATTCAAACTCTTACATTTAAGAAATCGTATGGGGTTGAGAAAAAAATGACGGATTCAGTTTTTCAAATCTATATGATATTCCAACATTCCTCATGCACTCATCCTGAACTTCTTTCTTTTTTTGTAGGTACCCCTTCAAGTACTTTTTCAAAGGCCTCTCATTGCGATGATGAAGTTACAGAGAGGAAATATGAGAAGACGATAATAAAGGATGATGATTCATATGATGCTAAGGCAGATGACTTCTCTCATGAAATTCTAGATGAGATGCAGATCAACAGTGAGCTTACGGTTCTCAAAATACGTTCACTTTGTCACACTCAATCAGATAACTTTCAAAGCAATATTGAACTTCACAGCACTCCGAAGGAGTCAAACGAGATAGGCTCAACCACCCAGAATTTTGACTATGTGGTTCCTCCGGCAGGTTGACTATTAGTTTTGTGTATATTCTAACCTCGGAAAATTATTAATTGTATTATCTTTTTGTTGACACACCAAATATTATACCATGATTTTGGTAGGACCCTGAATGTGATTAATGATTTTACCTCTATCTGTTACAGAACATGGAACCTCTATTTGCGGAGCAAATTCTAATACACTTAGCAGGATGGCAATGAATGTACTTCTAGGAGATAATGGAGGTGGTGATATTGAAAAATCAGAGGCAGAGATATCTTTCTTCAATTTTGATGGTGATAATCATGAGAAGAATGATAAAGAGGCTGAGGAAAATATAGTTTCACCGCTACTTTCCATGACAGAGCTTCAATTGGAAGAAAAAATTGTAAACTTTAACAACAAAGTCAGCACCGTTTCAGATGAGCCTGCCGCTGGATTTAATGAAATCTTAAAAGAAAGCGATGTGGAGGATACCATTAAAGAGTACATTGATTCTGAATCTTCTATGTCAGCTGACTTTGATGAATCTGATGTGTTTACACACATTGAAGAAAGAACCTTTAGTGAAGATGCTGCCTTGGGTGAGTCCCAAGAGGATATTGATGGAATACTTTCCAATTCTAAGGGTAAAAACGACGAGTCATCCTTTGATACAGAAAGTAAAGAATTAGAAGCAATGCTGTTCGTAGAACCTGCTCAAGGGTCAATGAAAGCAGTGAAATCTCCTGTATGTGTTGATTCGGTTGGTGACGAAGGTAATTCTATGTATTATATTACTGTTACCATTAATATTCTCTAAGTTTTCTGTCAAAACGCATGCGATGATTTATGTAATCCTCATGATCTTTCGGTTTTCTGTTTTCGTTTTAGGTTCAAGTGCTGATGCAGATGAAAAGGCATCAGTTGTTGACACAGAAGGTAAAGAATTGGAAGAAGCAAAGAAGAATTCCAGGACCATTTTGATACATGGGACTCCCAGAAAGCTTCTTACAGTGGCAGATATGAAAGAGAATGCACCAAGAAATAAGAGTTCACATATTGGTGATTTCACAACTATGAGACCAGCAAAAAGAAGGGCATTGCAGGATGTTCATTGGAAATAGAGGCTTTTGTTTCTTGAATATAGGTTTTTTTTACCATTTTCAGGATGTGTTACTGTGGGTTCTGTCATTTGCCACCCAAGTGATTATTGTTTGTTTATGCATATCTCGTGCTAATATTTATGAACAAATATTCCATTACTTTTTATACCTAGTTCCATGTTGAGTTATTCTGAAGTGGATCAGATCACGTGCAACACACTCGATCCATTTTTAACCATAGAATCATAAACGATCGGGTGGTTTTGATGACCTAACCCCACAATTCAAAACTTATGAATTGTCAATTTGTGACCATAGCTTCACGAGGGAGCAATATAAACAAAACCACTATGATCTAACAATAATAGCATAATGGATGAACCAAGATTGTTGCACGCGATCCATCAAAAAACTTTCATAATAGATTGTTTTGTTTAACAACCGTAACATTTCATAAAAATCTAAATTTGTGAAAAGAAAGAAACACCACAAGAGACATTCTTATATGAATACCTTATTGAGAAAGGGAACAAAAATTTATGAAACACTCACTTTTATGTTCTTTGGGATTACAGAATCACAACTTTATCCAAAGAATAAATTAAAACTTTGCATAATAACAATATAAATTTGTGCGGTTGAAGCTTTCTTTATCTATCTACACACAAATCACCCCAAAAGATTCTTCCAACTCCTTTGTAGGTTTTGGGTGATCCAAATGCTTCCATGGATGATACCAGATCTTTGCCCTGATATTAATTCCAGTTTTTGAACTTTTTTCTACACAAACTCGAAAACCGCCTGAACTTTCATCCTTCGTATCTCTAATTACAATCCAACCCACATACTTCTAATACAATCCCATCTCTTGACAAAACGGGTTGATACGGACCCACAACAAAGAGAATATAGAAGCAAGAAGAATCGACCACACGATAAGGATCGTGGGGAGCCTATCTTGTTTCCCCAAGAAACCTTTGAGGAAAGGGTATAAATGGACAATCACCCATATTGCAAAGAAAAGCCTCCCAAATAAAGGGCCCCACGATTCGTACCCATTATTAATAGCGTCGGAAACCCAACTACGACTCCAATAAGGTTGATGATCATGAGGGTCATTGGTGGAATTAACAAAGATGTCCACTTAAAGAGGTATAGCTCCGAAAACGCCCCATCATCAGCTGCTTTAGATGTAACTGTGAAGTTTGTGTTTACACCAGCCAAAACTTTGAGAAGACCTTGAATTAGAGCAAAGAAGTGGGCTGAGACACCACCAATTACCCAAAACTGCTCGTTCTCCACAAGTCGTCAATTGCAAAACCTCCCCATTGCATCTCGAGGATACTAGTTGCAGCAATCGATATGAAAAGGCCCATAAATACTAGACTAGCGTAGTTACTTATCTGCATATGATAAAGAAAGCTTATATAAGGAAACACGAATAGTTTCATATTTTCCATGATATTATGGTTCAAAGTATCATGTTTGCATTATAAAGTTTAGGGAAAATTGAAATATTAGTATCACAAGATAGGCCATGTTGCAATTCAATATCATTATTTACAAACTTTCAAAACTAGTTCCATGTTTTTGAAAATTTGTTCTCATCCGTTAAAAACCAGATGGAACTCGCGCGTGAATGTACGCGCCGTTAGATTTATTACTGATCATGTGTTAGGCACGTGACCAAACTAACTATTTCCGTCCATTTTTTAACTATTGGGACTAAAATGCAAAACTATGCATCCTATGGGATTATTAATTTGCAAGTTTATAAACAAGGGACCAAAATTGCAACCAGATTTGTCCTAGGAGACTAATGCTCCAATTTTCCCTAAAGTTTACAAGTGATTCTTAGAAAGTCCCACGACGAGTTCCAGGACTTAGTTCCAGTACAATCACAACCTTACAGAATTGTGATTGTACCAGTACTCACAGGACCTCCTAGAATAATCCGTTAGGTATGAAACTAGCTTATGTCTTGATCGGGGCTCACCTCGGGGACGATAAATTTCCCAGTAAGGAGGCAAACTGCTGGCAGGGTGCAATAAGCAATCAAGGGAATAGAAGTCAATGGGTACACAACTGAGTTTATGTAAGAAAACCTCTCAAGCGGTTTCAGACCACACCATATCCATACCAAATAGGACAGTGCCTGCTCAATAAAATTTCAACCGATCCCAGGGCCCACCGAAGAAACTGGTGCAAACGATCTGATAAATTGATTGGGGCCGACCCCTTAAACGCAGGTCTTTTCGGTATACAGTAAACTGATCGCCAGCCATGGGAATGCATCTTGAACCCAGTTAAGATATCTTCCGTAACAGAACCATAAATCCATCCAATCTGGCGAATAATAGAAATTGTGAGGACCAAAGTGTGACTTAACAAAAATGTTAAAGGGAAAACAAATATATAAGCATTGATTGAATACCTCTTTTCCCCATTCGGTTTTATCTTCATAGCCACAACTAATGACATGAATGGCTTCTTTCAAGAGAGATGCGGATGTTGCTCCGGGGGGTACACCACCTTGTTCTAGAAGGGTTGAAGCAATGAAAACTGGCGACTGGCCGTACTTTTTCTCGAATTTTATCTGGGGCATGAGGGCTGTTTTTTCGCTCTCGATTCCTGCCATGCACAAAAACGGGCCAAATGTCATCAGAAGAAGAATGCCACTTCCTTAAATTAAGGGATAATTACATGCACACCCCTAACTTATTGGGTAATTACCACCAGCCCCTGAGATTTTGCAAATTACCAAGACATTGTCGACACCACATGTCAACACCCCATGTCAGATCTTGAAAACTCGAAAAATAGGGAGTTAATTATAAAATGCTTTTACTGATGGAGGGGTGAATTGTAATCTGTTTTTACTGATAGGGAGTAAAACTGTAATCTGCTTTAATTGACAAGAGAAGCTATAGTAATTTCTCAAACTCGGGGTGTTTTTTGTAATTATGGTATAAGCTAAAATATGTAGTCACAAAGCATCCATTCACGTCTTTCTAGACTTAGCTTCATCTTATTGTGTTGAAATGAAACTTTTGACATTTATTTTCTCACCTTCAATTCCTTCCTCAATATTTTCAAGAGCATGGATCGTGTTGAAGTTCTTGCTCTTGGTCTTTTTCTATTATCCTTTGATTCCCTTTCCTATTCTTCTTTTTCGATCCAAAGCAACAGCAAAACCATTTTGGCAAACAATTGCATGTTTTGCCAGGAGGTTTTGCTTTCTTCGGGGCGTCGAATCCATAAAGTGCTTGCCTTCTGAAGACACATCCAGTTCCCACGTAAATTGGACCTTGGATCCCGTCAAGGCCTTTCATATTTATCTGTTAGCAATTAAAAAGAAAAAATTAGCCTCACATAATCTAAACCACAATTGTACGCTGTAATATGAATAACAGAATCAACTAATATCATACATCGAAAAAGACGACGTTGCGATTTGAATATCTGTCGTGCTATCAATTCCATCAAATCTTTGAGGAAATTGCACATAACATATTTCTTGCCAGATTGAGGATCCATCATGAAACACATAGCTTCTCTGAGAGCCTTGCTGTTATTGA
The DNA here is from genome assembly GCA_019426215.1 of Buddleja alternifolia. Classification (NCBI taxonomy): domain Eukaryota; kingdom Viridiplantae; phylum Streptophyta; class Magnoliopsida; order Lamiales; family Scrophulariaceae; genus Buddleja; species Buddleja alternifolia. The sequence goes on along the minus strand of WHWC01000401.1, from coordinate 1,274 downwards.
TATAGTGATCACAATCAACATTAAGTAGGTAAGGAGCATTGGAGATGACGGCTGAAACCCGTATCTGGAATTCGAAAAAAACAAAATCATTAAATCAATTAGGCACATCATTGTAAGTACTTCAAAAAGGAAAAAAAGAAAAAAAAAAGAATGATAAAACAAGATAATTACCAAAGAATTCATAGCACCAGCTTTTTTGTGATGATCAAAACCAGGCCTTTTCTCACGAGAAACATATATAAGACGAGGCAACTCATTTCCTTCGATATCCCTAACACCATTTTGACCAAGGAAACCTATGAAGCAAAAAGAAATTTTATTATTTAACGTTTTTATCAAATAATATTATCCAAATAGGCAGGATATAATCAAACAGAATGCACATTGTACCTGGATCATTCCAGGGTGATCCCTGACATTATTTCCAGGCCATAGAGTTCCATCTTGCATTGTCCAACCCTCTTCCGGGACCTTCTGGGCCATGGCAACCAATGCGTTTATTCTAACTTTAAACTCTTCATACTCTCTCTGCAAGGAAACATGTAAAGCAGACAAAGTTTAGCCATCAAAAAAAAAAAAAACACGAGCTCTTCACCATTTTGTTTTATTTTAGAAAACTATAGATTGATTGCATGCAACCTCTTGCGAACTAATGCAAATAAATTTAAAAAATGTAAGAGTAAATAGTGACGGGAAAAAGTATGACACCTTCATAGCAGCGACGTTCCCTCACGAATGTTGGCTCTATCTTGTCTCTCAAATAGTCAAACTTTTGAGCAAAATACCATTCAGGAGCCGAGGTTCTATACTGAATTTCTTGCAGAACGGGACCCATTTCCTGGCGAACTCAGATGTCTCGGAAAGAGCTTCAAACGTAAGCATTGCAGCACCATCGTCGGATACATAGCAGGCAACCTTGTCGATAGGGTAATCCACAGCAAGTATAGAAAGAACTGTATTGGCTGTATAAGTGGAGTTCTTTAGGATCCACTGTACTCACAAATACGTCCACAGAAGCTAGCTCAGAGGGCTTCCTTCTTTCTCATACCTGGTAGAAGTTTAGATCATAGAGAGAGAGGAGGAGGAGGAGGAGGAGGAGAGAGGTTAAGGAGAATATATACCTTAGTGAGAGTCTATCTAGGTATGTTTCTCGATCAATGGGGAACCATTGGAAACTGATCCAAAATCCATGAAACAGCAACCCAATCTCACAAATATAGACGTCAGCCACAGCCCATATGAGTCATTGACAGGATGACGAATTCTATAGTGAA
>WHWC01000400.1:0-37035 GCA_019426215.1 Buddleja alternifolia | reverse complement strand
ATCGCTTGATTATTGCCATATGTGCGTTAATCCGTGTGCGTTAAGTGATTTCAGGCCTTAATGATACAATCGAAGAACGGGCGGAAAAACGCGTATAAAACAAGTTTAGGCCAAGTTGCTTCGCACCTCCGCGCCCAAGCGCACCTCCAACCACGCCCAGGCACCCCATGACATCCAATTCCGAAGATTTTCTTCGCACTCTGCCGTGCGGCGCCATCATACCCACACGGGCGCCATTTCTGCAACACTTGCCACGGTTGAGTGCTATTTCTGTATATATAGAGACCGAATTGGATGAAGGTTCCTTCTAAAACGTTGTAGATAGATGTTTAGCTTCAAGTAGGAACTTGAATCATCCAAATCAGAGGTCTGTGGAGAGATTTATGAAGGAAATACGATTGCTGCGCGGACAAGAGCAAAGACGTCCAGCAATCTGCTGCCCACGCCTAGGCGTCGGCATGACCAACGCCTGGGCGCCGATGTACACGTTTTTCAGCTATAAAGGCTAAATTCAGCATTGGAGATGGGGGTTTGGTTTTTAGGCCCTTTTGGGGCTAAAAATAGCGATGAAATCATATTTGAAGGACAAGAAGGAGGAAGGGCAGGATTGAAGCTTCCAAACTTGATTTCATCATCAACCAAGTGTATTAGGGAGGTTTTCCATTGCTTTCATTATATATTTTCTCGAATATATACATGTTTGCTTAGATTTTCTTGTACCATTGATTATGACAAGATCTATAAGACTAAGGCATGTGAAGGCCTATTTGTGAAGTCTATAATCTTTGTTGTTTTGAATCAATTCATGTGAAGCTAGTGTTGTGAATTTGTATTTGTTCTACGTACACGTGCTAGATCACCATGTGGTCGCATAAATTGCCTAGGTGAATATTTCGACGAAATTGATCTAGGGTGCATGAAATCCACACCATAACCCACAACCAATGAGGAATTGCCCTAGAATAGGTTAAGATTCCGGGTGAAGTCGTTCGATTTATATCAGGAAGCTCTAGTTTGTTAATGCATGCTAGTGGTTAGATTTTCGGGTAGAAATACTAGGAACTATCATTTTTTAAGTATAGGAGTCTATCACGAGACATCGGTTATCTTTACTTTAGGACTTTCACCCTAGGAACATAAGTCTAATGATTCAATAAGATTCTTATAAGATACAGATCAAATTGAGCCTCGCATGCGCCTTAGTCACTCTTCATATTGAGTTTCAATCGTTTGCTCATCTTTGTTCTTGTTCTTTGCACTTTTATTTGAATTTACTCTTACTTTAATTGTTACTTCATTACGAATCTTAAACTAAAATTCAAGTCTCCGTGGTTCGACAACCCATACTTTTTGTCCATTTATTACTACACACGACTAGTGCACTTCCTACAAGCACGTTAGCTTTAGCGTGTCATGTTTTTGGGCGCCGTTGCCGGGGACTTGTTTATTTTAGTTTTTGATTTTATTGCAAGTCTTTTTTTTTAGTATTTATTTTATTTCTGTTTCTCATTTCAGGACTAGCTAGCAATGGCTGGTAACTTTCATATATTAACCTTCCGAAAAATAGAGAGTGGTGTTCAAATATCATACATGCTATGCAATCACCAGTGCCTCTTGCATCTATTCGTAGTAGTCAACCACGACGAGTTCACCCTATACAGAGACCTGTGATTATTCCGGACTTCACCACACCAAATATCCAAGTTCCGCCTCACCTACTCACCATGATTCAGAACAATCCATTTTATGGGATCTAAGCGAATCCCATATGATCACTTGGAAAATTTTGACAACATCCTCTCAACCATACAACTCCATCGAAGAGATCTCGACTCTCTTCACTTTCGATTCTTCCATTTTTCCCTCAGGATAGGGAACCACTTGGTATAAGTCTCTTCTCCACAATCCATCACGACTGGGAAAAGCTTACAGATTTATTTCTGGATAAATTCTTTCCACCATGAAGGTAATGAGCTCCGAAGTGAAATAAGGGGATTTAAGCAGAAAACGAATGAGTCATTGGCGAATGCATGGGCAAGGTACATGTTTATGCTTAGAAAATGCCCATCACATAATTACTCTCTATGCGATCTTGTGCAATATTTTTATGATGGGGTTCGATCGAGGGTTAGGCATCGACCAATGCTGGAGCGGTGGTATTTATTGGGACTAGATGATCGGACTGCATGGAGAACACTTAAGCAATTGGCACAAGAGGATGAGTGGAACCCTGAGGATGATGTTGAAGAAATTTTCCCCAAAATGGTTACGAGTGTTAAAGGGGTTGAGGAAATTGGCAATTTTGAGGAAAACCCGATGGGGCTAGGAAATTATCAACAAGACCAAGTGAGAATTCCTACTCCGGAGGAACAATTTGATAACACCATTGGAGAGCTCCACCTTACGATGAAGGACGTATGGCGGGAAATGAAGTAGATGAGTCATCAACTCAAGCAACTATCGAGCGACATGTCTGAGAAAGCACTGGGGGCACTGGCGTGTGACCTGAAGAGAATTTGAAGGAGGAATGCAACATCGTGATGTTGATTGAAGGAAAGTTGGAAATTTGAAAGATTATTCTCTGCATAGCACTTTCGAAAATGCAGGCCATGATGTTCAAACATCCATGGCAGACCCCTCCATCAATGAGCATTCGACTCCTATCCTTTCTGAGGCTGTTGCCATTCCTTTGGTTTTTTTTTTGCCTCCTCCCTAGCTACAGGTAAGTCGGTACTTGATGCCGCCGATGGTAAGTTGTCAATGAATATAAAAGATGATATGGTTAATTTCAATGACTATGAGGTTTTTGAGCATCCACTTGATTTGGATTTGGATTTTCACATTGATGCTTTTGATCCTTTTAGTGTTGAGCACTTTCAGGAAAAACGAGCCAATAATCTTCTACATCCATACATCATGGAGTTGAAATATGTCAAGATATTGGTGAAGAAAAATGAGATATTATCTCTAGCTTGGAGAAAAGTTCACACTATCACCCGAAGCATGGAGAAGATAGGGTAATTGAAGTGTTGAGGGAAAACGAAAAAACTCGTGAGTGGAAGATTGCTTGGTCTCAACATAGGGTATTTTTCACAAAGAATCGGCCAATCTTCTTTCCAAATGACCAAAGAGTGAACCGAAACATGAGAATGGATTGGAGAACAAATAAGGCATTCATACGGAACCCTCCTTAAGCCGACCCGATAAAGTCAAGCTAATGACTTTAAACAGGCGCTTCTTGGGAGGCAACCCAAGTTTGTAAGTTTTCTTTTCTTTCGTTTTTTTTTGTTTAGTTTGTTTCTTTATGTTGTGTTCAAGCATGCACTTTTGGCATGTATGTTTTCTTATGCTTGATGGTTTCAAGAGTTGAAGTGTTAGATATGATGAACATTTGGACCCCATGATTAGGGATGCTTATTTTACTCGAGAAGAGGAAAAGCTTTGTAAGGATGCATTGGAAGTTTAAGGGTGTTTTTCAACATCCTTGGTTGTAAGTGTTCTTTTACCGTTGTGTATGCTTGTTATAACAACATTGGGGACAATGTTGGATTGGAGTTTGGGGGTAGAAGAGTACTTATTTTGAACTTTGATGATGCAATCCTAATTTTTAGCTTGAGTTGGGGGAAGTTTATATTATATCATGTTTAAATGTTTCTTTGTTGAGAAATCAAGTATAAAAAAAATTACTCCTTCCAATTGATGCATTGAAATTGATTAACTTGGAAAAATGACATGATTTCTTGAAATAAATTGAATTTAATGGAACATATATATCTTTAAAATTGCTCGTGGAGACCCTAGATAAGAATTGATTTCCTTAGATGATTCACAATGCACATAAATCGAGGGTAGATGAGTTGAGAGGATACCCATCTTGAGACACTTATGGAAGTTTTCCCGGAAATATTAACTTAAATTTCTCATAAGGATATAAGTTAAGTAGTAATTTTGTATGCTAAACAATGAATTAAAAAGGTTGAATTTTGGTATGACCAAAAGTGGTCAAGCTAATATGTACTGGAGGCGAAAGTTTCATACCTATATACTGTACTATTATGCTAATTTGAGCTAAGCTCAAGCCAAAAACAAGTGAATTGTTTAAAAGATCTAGTTTTATTTCGTGGTCTTTGACACTCGAGTGATTAAATCCTTAGGAGTGTCTCTACACTTAATGCCCCAAAACTATCTAGTTTGGGAGTCATTGATCTAAAGCTTATTACATGGGTGCCATAGAAAGCCTAATGGAATAAAATATTGCACATGATCTAGCCTTAATGAATTTAATGGAAGTTTCACACGAATTGAAAGTTGAATGTTCGAGATAATGAAATTTAAATGGCTATGAGATTTTCTATGATTCTTGTGCTTTGTGTTTGATCAAAAGTTGATAGATATGGGATTAATGTCCAAAATTTGGTAAGGATGCCTCTCAACAATAATGCCTTAGATTTATTTTGCACTACACCCTAGGGAGTCTTTTCGAGTATTGGTGTCACATGAGCAAAATTAGTCGATATGTATAAATATTTGTGAGCTTTAAAAGGTTGATTTTATGCCATTCACTCTTGTTAATTATGTTGAGATGTATTGATTTGGTTGAGATTGAAAATTTGCTAGATTTTGTGTGTATATCATATGCAAACCCTCACGAGACTATAACTCGTCCTTTGAGGTAACTTAAAGGTTCAAAGGCTTGTTACACCTTGCTAAGTGCAACCGTTTACTCCTCGCAAGTGAGTTAGGTAGTTTTTTTTTCTTTTCTTTGTTTCTTCCTTTAGTTGATGATGTTGATCTTGTCTTGCTCGAGGTCGAGCAATTGATAAGTTTGGGGGAGTAACAAGGTTGGTTTTCTCACAACATTTTAGCACATTATTCAAATGAGCAAGACATGTATCGAAAGTTGTTCCGAACACAGAAAAGTCGTCCATAAAAATTTCAAGGAAATCTTCAGCCATATCATGAGAAATAGCCATCATGCATCTTTGAAAGGTGGCTGGGGCATTATACAAGCCAAATGGCATCCTTCTATAAGCAAATGTGCCATAAGGACAAGTGAAAGTGGTTTTCTCTTGGTCCTCGGGATCTATGACAATTTGATTATAGCCGGAGTAACCATCGAGAAAATAATAGAAATCATGCCCGGCTAACCTTTCAAGCATTTGGTCAATAAAGGAGGGGGGGGGGGGGAAATGATCCTTACGGGTGGCATCATTCAACTTACAGTAATCTATACATACACGCCACTTGCTAAGCATACGAGTTAGGATCAATTCATTATTCGCATTCTCAATTACCGTTATCCCCCCTTTCTTGGGCACCACTTGGGTATGGCTCACCCACGCACTATCAGAAATAGGATAGATTATACCTGAATCGAGCAATTTTATCACTTCCTTCTTTACTACCTCTTGTATTTGTGGGTTTGACCTCCGTTGTGGTTGGCGTGTAGGCTTGGCGGAGTCCTCCATAAGTATCTTGTGCATACATATCGCTGGACTAATGCCTTTGATGTCCGCAATTTTCCACCCGAAAGCTCGTTTGTGAGACCTCAACACTGTCATTAGTTGCTCTTCTTGTGGTCCTGAAAGAGATGAAGAAATGATCAATGGTAGTGTCTCATCATCGTTTAAGTACACATATTTAAGGTGGGAGGGGAGGGGTTTGAGTTTGAGAGAACGGGGTTCTTCAATAGATGGGCGAGTGACTCCCGACAATGATCTATCAACTTTGATGAAACCTCTCGAATGATAGGAAGATTTGCATTCCAAGCTTAGAATGCTTTCCACTTGATCATCACTCTCCGAGTCCACTTGTATGGAGTTCATAATATCCCGTTCAAATGAATTTTCAATAGTATTGCCCTGCAAATACTCAACAATCAACGGGTCAAACATATCAATTCGAAAACACGAGTCATGATCAAGAGGGTGTTTGAGGACTTTGTAGACATCAAAGGTAACCTTGTCGTCGGCCACATTCAAAGTTAGCTTACCATTAACAATGTCAATCACCGCCTTACCCGTGGCTAGGAATGGTCTCCCTAGGATTAATGGCACCTGCACATCTTCCTCCATATCAAGGACCACAAAATCAACCGGGAAATAAAACTTGTCGACTTGGACAATAACATCTTCGAGGAAGATTTTGTGCGTGTATTGTCCAAGTCGATAAGTTTTATTCCTCGGTTGATTTTTTGGTCCTTGATATGGAGGAAGATGTGGAGGTGCCATTAATACTAGGGAGACCATTCCTAGCCACGGGTAAGGCGGTGATTGACATTGCTAATGGTAAGCTAACTTTGAGTGTGGGCAACGACAAGGTTACCTTTGATGTCTACAAAGTCCTCAAACACCCTCTTGATCATGACTAGTGTTTTCGAATTGATACGTTTGACCCGTTGATTGTTGAGTATTTGCAGGGCAATACGATTGAAAATTCATTCGAACGGGATCTTATGAACTCCATACAAGTGGACTCGGAGAGTGGTGATCAAGTGGAAAGCGTTCTAAGCTTGGAATGCAAATCTTCCTATCATTCGAGAGGCTTCATCAAAGTTGATAGATCATTGTCGGGAGTCACTCGCCCATCTATTGAAGAACCCCCTTCTCTCGAACTCAAACCCCTCCCCTCCCACCTTAAATATGTGTACTTAAACGATGATGAGACACTACCATTGATCATTTCTTCGTCTCTTTCAGGACCACAAGAAGAGCAACTAATGACAGTGTTGAGGTCTCACAAACGAGCTTCGGGTGGAAAATTGCGGACATCAAAGGCATTAGTCCAGCGATATGTATGCACAAGATACTTATGGAGGACTCCGCCAAGCCTACACGCCAACCACAACGGAGGTCAAACCCACAAATACAAGAGGTAGTAAAGAAGGAATGATAAAATTGCTCGATTCAGGTATAATCTATCCTATTTCTGATAGTGCGTGGGTGAGCCCTACCCAAGTGGTACCCAAGAAAGGGGGTATAACGTTAATTGAGAATGTGAATAATGAATTGATCCCAACTCGTATGCTTAGCGGGTGGCGTGTGTGTATAGATTACCGTAAATTGAATGATGCCACCCGTCATGATCATTTCCCTCTCCCTTTTATTGACCAAATGCTTGAAAGGTTAGTCGGGCAAGATTTCTATTATTTTCTCGATGGTTACTCCGGCTATAATCAAATTTCCATAGATCCCGAGGACCAAGAGAAAACCACTTTCACTTGTCCTTATGGCACATTTGCTTATAGAAGGATGCCATTTGGCTTGTGTAATGCCCTAACCACCTTTCAAAGATGCATGATGGCGATTTTTCATGATATGGCTGAAGATTTCCTAGAAATTTTTATGGACGACTTTTCTGTGTTCGGAACAACTTTTGATACATGTCTTGCTCATTTGAATAATGTGCTAAAAAATTGTGAGGAAATCAACCTTGTTACTCCCCCAAACTTATCAATTGCTCGACCTCGAGCAATAAGAGCTATAAGGCAAGATCAACATCATCAACCAAGGGAAGAAACAAAGAAAAAAAAAATTACCTAACTCACTTTCGTGGAGTAAACGGTTGCACTTAGCAAGGTGCAACAAGCCTTTGAACCTTTAAGTTACCTCAAAGGACGAGTTATAGTCTCGTGAGGGTTTACATATGATATACCCACAAAATCTAGCAAATTTTTAATCCCAACCAAATCAATACATCTCAACATAATTAACAAGAGTGAATAACATAAACTCAACCTTTTAAAGCTGACAAATATGTATACATATCAACTACATTTGCTCATGTGACACCAATACTCGAAAAAACTTCCTAGGGTGTAGTGCAAAATAAATCTAAGGCATTATAGTCGAGAGGCATCCTTCCCAAATTTTAGACATTAATCCCATATCTATCAACTTTTGATCAAACACAAAGCACAAGAATCATAGAAAATCTCATAGCCGTTTAAATTTCATTATCTCGAACATTCAACTTTCAATTCGTATGAAACTTCCATTAAATTCATTAAGGCTAGATCATGTGCAATGTTTTATTCCATTAGGCTTTCTATGGCACCCATGTAATAAGCTTTAGATCAATGACTCCCAAACTAGATAGTTTTGGGGCATTAAGTGTAGAGATACTCCTAAGGATTTAATCACTAGAGTGTCAAAGGCCATGAAATAAAACTAGATCTTTTAAACAATTCACTTGTTTTTGGCTTGAACTTAGCTCAAATTAGCATAATAGTACAGTATATAGGTATGAAACGTTTCACCTCCAGCACATATTAGCTTGACCACTTTTGGTCATGCCAAAATTCAACCTTTTTAATTCACTGTTTAGCATACAAAAGTACTACTCAACTTATATCCTAATGAGAAATTTAAGTTAATATTTCCGGGAAAACTTTCTTAAGTGTCTCAAGATGGGTATCCTCTCATCTCTTCTACCCTCGATTTATGTGTATTGTGAATCATCTAAGGAAATCAATTCTCATCTAGGGTCTCCACGAGCAATTTCAAAGATTGCATCATCAAAGTTCAAAATAGGTACTCTTCTAACCCCAAACTCAAATCCAACATTGTCCCCAATGTTGTTATAACAAGCATACACAACGGTAAAAAAACACTTACAACCAAGGATGCTGAAAAACATCCTTAAACTTCCAATGCATCCTTACAAAGATTCTCCTCCTCTCGAGTAAAATAAGCATCCCTAATCATCGGGTCCAAATGTGCATCATATCTAACACTTCAACTCTTGAAACCATCAAGCATAAGAAAACATACATGCCAATAGTGCATGCTTGAACACAACATAAAGAAACAAACTAAACAAAACAAAAACGAAAGAAAAGAAAACTTACAAACTTGGGTTGCCTTCCAAAAAGCGCTTGTTTAAAGTCATTAGCTTGACTTTATCGGGTCTGCTTAAGGAGGGTTCCGTATGAATGCCTTATTTGTTCTCCAATCCATTCTCATGTTTCGGTTCACTCTTTGGTCATTTGGAAAGAATATTGGCCGATTCTTTATGAAAAATACCCCATGTTGAGACCAAGCAATCATCCACTCATGAGTTTTTCCGTTGTCCCTCAACACTTCAATTACCCTATCTTCCCCATGCTTCGGGTGATAGTGTGAACTTTTCTCCAAGCTAGAGATAATATCTCATTTTTCTTCACCAATTATCTTGACATATTTCAACTCCATGATGTATGGATGTAGAAGATTATTGGCTCGTTTTTCCTGAAAGTGCTCAACACTAAAAGGATCAAAAGCATCAATGTGTAAATTCAAATCCAAATCAAGTGGATGCACAAAAACCTCATAGTCATTGAAATTAACCATATCATCTTTTATATTCATTGACAACTTACCATCGGCGGCATCAAGTATCGACTTACCTGTAGCTAGGGAGGAAGGCAAAGGAATGGCAACAGCCTCAGAAAGGATAGGAGTCGAATTCTCATTGATGGAGGGGTCTACCACGGATTTTTGAACGTCATGGCCCGCATTTTTGAAAGTGCTGTGCAGAGGATAATCTTTCAAATTTTCCAACTTTCCTTCAATCAACATCACGATGTTGCATTCCTCCTTCAAATTCTCTTCAGTGTCACACGCCAGTGCCCCCAGTGCTTTCTCAGACATGTCGCTCGATAGTTGATTGAGTTGATGACTCATCTCCTTCATTTCCCGCCATACGTCCTTCATCGTAAGGTGGAGCTCTCCAATGGTGTTATCAAATTGTTCCTCCGGAGTAGGAATTCTCACTTGGTCTTGTTGATAATTTCCTTGCCCCACCGGGTTTTCCTCAAAATTGCCAATTTCCTCAACCCCTTTAATGCTCGTAACCGTTTTGGGGAAAATTTCTTCAACATCATCCTCAGGGTTGCACTCATCCTCTTGTGCCAATTGCTTAAGTGTTCTCCATGCAGTCCGATCATCTAGTCCCAATAAATCACCACCGGCTCCAGCATTGAGTCGATGCCTAACCCTCGATCGAACCCCATTATAAAAATATTGCACAAGATCGCATAGAGAGTAATTATGTGATGGGCATTTTCTAAGCATAAACATGTACCTTGCCCATGCATTCGCCAATGAGTCATTCGTTTTCTGCTTAAATCCCCTAATTTCCTTCGGAGCTCATTTACCTTTGATGGTGGAAAGAATTTATCCAGAAATAAATCCGTAAGCTTTTCCCAAGTCGTGATGGATTGTGGGAGAAGAGACTTATACCAAGTGGTTCCCTTATCCTTGAGGGAAAAATGAAGAATCGAAAGCGAAGAGAGTGGAGATCTCTTGGATGGAGTTGTATGGTTGAGAGGATGTTGTCAAAATTTTCCAAATGATCATATGGTGATTCGCTTAGATCCCCATAAAATGGGTTGTTCTGAACCATGGTGAGTAGGTGAGGCAGAACTTGGATATTTGGTGTGGTGAAGTCCGGAATAATCACCGGTCTTTGTATAAGGTGAACTCGTCGTGGTTGACTACTACGAATGGATGCAAGAGACACTGGTGATTGCATAGCCTGTATGATATTTTGCAACCACTCTCTATTTTCCGGAAGGTTAATATCTGGAAAGTTACCAGCCATTGCTAGCTAGTCCTGAAATGAGAAACAAAAATAAAATAAATACTAAAAAAAAAGACTTGCAATAAAATTAAAAACTAAAATAAACAAGTCCCCGGCAACGGCGCCAAAAACTTGACACGCTAAAACCTAACGTGCTTGGTAGCAAGTGCACTAGTCGTGTTTAGTAATAAATGGACAAAAAGTCCGGGTTGTCGAACCACGGAGATTTGAATTTTAGTTTAAGATTCGTAATGAAGTAAACAATTAAAGTAAGAGTAAATTCAAATAAAAGTGCAAAGAACAAGAACAAAGATGAGCAAACGATTGAAACTCAAATATGAAGAGTGACTAAGGCGCATGCGTGGCTCAATTTGATCTGTATCCTTATTAAGAATGTTATTGAATCATTAGACTTATGTTCCTATGGTGAAAGCTCCTAAAGTAAAGAATAACCGATGTCTCGTGATAGACTCCTATACTTAAATGATGGTTTCCTAAGTATTTCTACTCGGAAATCTAACCACTAAGCATGCATTAACAAACTAGAGCTCCCTCGATATAAATCGAACGACTTCACCCGGGAATCTTTACCTATGTTTAACACCCTTACACAAAACAAACCCATGGATGATCATAGCATACATTTATATGTTAATAAAATGTATCACCATAACATGAAACCCAAAGATAGCATAGTACATATTTATATGTTATCCATTTAACCAACATATACAAACGAACATATCAACACTACTAGTTTCACCACCCTCACACATGGATATAGGGAAAAATATACACACATGACCAGAAAGAAACCCTATATGATATGCAAATGATGAGCTGAGGGAGAAGGACTTGAAAACCAGCCAGCCGACCTTTGATCCATGCTTTAGCTCTATGTACACAACTTCACGGATTGATGCTATCTACAACACTAAAAAAAACATTTGCGTTTGGTGAGTCGCAACCTCAGCAAGTATAATCAAGTAACGAGATAATGAACATTCCATAAGCACACACAAAATCATCAACCAATCAATTATTTGAAGTCACATAATAACATCATCTACACTTAGTTCACATTCCATTCATATCATTCATAAACAAATGATGCACGTGCTTAGTCATTTACTTTTACTGTTAATGGCCTGCTATAACCAAGAGGATATCGTGATCACGAAAATGGCCATTGCACTCTGTAATTCATATAACACATGGGAGTTCAGTGAACTCGGGTGGCCGTACGGTACTCTGTGGTCCAGTTATACTGGAATTCTTTAACACATGGCTCAAGGTTATTAGCAGCCATAACAGAACCTCTTATCTCGCATGAATGCATTTTCATCATATCATGTATCTCATTTTCCTCATCGAGTCATCAATCACATTTCCAACATGGTAAAGTCCATGTAGTTCACATATATTACACAATGACTTATGTTCACCATATTCTTTGAAATCACTCCATCATCATATAAACACGCTCACAACACCGTAAGCTTTTCAAATAACACAAGTAGACTCATCATATAACCATGTTCACAATGCCATAAACTTTCCAATTCAACACAAGTAAACAAATAAAGGAGTCATGTAGACATATTAATGAACACAATGGATACGTCAAATATCAAGTCACCCAATTATACTCACAAAAATGGCTTATCGAGATGCCTTCGTCTAGTTGGCGTTCTCGGCTCCTCTTTGGGAATCTCGACCTATTAAACACATAAAAAGGCATAACTATCCTTAATATAATACATTGAATAACATGGCATAATAGTTTCAGATTTAACTTCCGATTCGATTTACGAACAGGCTGTTCCAAACAGATTTTTCCAGAACCGGCACCCTATATTCAACTATTTGTATAAACTCTCCTGTTCACTGAAAAATTCTGAAATTTGGATGAATTCTCTATAACATGTGTATATATCGACTGTAAAAATTTGAGAGTGAACAAAAATGTCTAGGTTAACTAAATAACCTCAAAACCGAAGCAGCTCTCAATTCAACCGAACAGACTGGCAGTTCAGTTCAACGATTTTTAGAAAATTCCAAAAACCTCCAATCCTTACCAAATTTTGATACATAATTCATAACATGGATATATACATACTAAAAAATTTGGGGTACTTTACCTTAGTGGATGTCTAAGAAGAACACAAAAATGACACAACTCCAAAACAGAGGACAGAATTTCGGTTCTAGGACTGAGGCGCCACTGTTTGAGGGATTCTGAAATTTTCGGTAATATCTATGAAAATTTGGCTTCCATATAAGTATTCCTTGATGTCTTAGGAAGATTTTGAGCTAAAAATATCCGGATTTGGACCTGTTTTGATAGCCAAAATCGTGGTTGCACAGAAACTGCCAGACAAACTCTGTTTTGAAGGAGAAGAAACGGTTTTGAAGTGATTTTCACCTTTCTTTCTTCTCTAATTCGACCCCTAAGCCTCTAGAAGTATCCTTGGCTGACTTAAGACATAAAAATCAAGTTTATTTGTACTTTGGTCCTTAAGAAGTGGGGTAATTGGTTTAGCCACTTTATTTGCAAGCTTGAAAGGGGATGCAAGGTGTACCACTTCCAAGATGACACCTAAGCTCTTATGAAAAATATCTTACCCATACATAATCATATAACTTATCTATATATAAGAATTAAACTTTGTACCCATATTATATAGGAATTAAAATTACTCTACATACAAAAGAGCATAATTTTAGTTATATGACCAAAGAGTATAATATTTAGGGTCGAGCACGAATCGTGGAAATTGAATAAATTATAAAATCTCATGAACGAAAATCATTATTCTACCAAAATGCATGTATTTATACTAATGTATGATTTAATGAAAAGTGAGGTTTTGGGTCATGACAATCTTCTCCCCCTTTTTTAAAAGTTTCGTCCTCGAAATTTGTACCTGTATCTCTAAATAACCACGGATAATGTTCTCTCATGTATTGTTCTGTGTCCCAAGTTGCTTCTTGTCTTGAATGATTCTTCCATAACACTTTCACTAATGGAATTGTTCTCTTTCGAAGCTGCTTGTCTTTGTGGCCTATTATTTCCATTGGTTCTTCAACATAACTTAAAGTATCAGAAATCTCAATTGGATCATCTCGAAGAATGTGAGAAGGATCTGATCTATACCGGCGAAGCATACTAACATGGAATACGTTATGAATCTGGGACAACTCTGGTGGCAATGTCAGACGGTATGCTAATGGACCGATTGTTTCAAGTATCTCGTAAGGACCAATATAACGTGGAGATAGTTTACCTTTCTTGCCAAATCTAAGAATACCTCTCCAAGGAGAAACACGTAAGAACACTTTTTCACCAACCTCATATTCCATTTCCCGTCTGTGCTGATCAATATAACTCTTTTGTCTATCTTGGGCTGCCTTTAGTCGATTTTTGACAATTTTCACTTTTTCAACGGTATCTTGAATCAAATCTGGTCCTTCTAACAATCGCATTCCATTTTCATCCCAACATACTGGACTCCGACATTTTCTACCATATAATGCTTCATAAGGTGCCATGCCAATACTGTTATGATATTGATTGTTATACGCAAATTCCATAAGTGCTATATGATCATCCCAAGAGCCTTTAAATTCAAGAACACATGCCCTAAGCATATCCTCTAAAGTCTGAATAGTTCTCTCTGATTGTCCATCCGTCTGTGGGTGAAATGCCGTACTAAAATTTAATTTAGTACCTAAAGCTTGTTGTAAGCTACCCCAAAATCTCGATGTAAACCGAGGATCACGATCCGAAACAATAGATAATGGTACACCATGTAATCTCACAATTTCATCCACATATGTTTTTGCAAGAGTTTCCAGAGTAGAACCCCACTTGAATGGTAAAAAGTGAGCCAATTTTGTAAGCCGATCAACAATAACCCAAATGGCATCATTTTTTTTTCCGTGTCATCGGTAGACTAGAAAGAAAATCCATAGTAATACGCTCCCACTTCCAAACCGGAATAGGTAATGGATGCAACTTACCTACGGGTGCCTGATGTTCTGCTTTAATTTGTTGACATGTCAAGCATTTAGAAACATACTCTGCTACATCTTTCTTCATTCTGGGCCACCAATAATGAGTCTTCAAGGTTTGATACATCTTTGTCCTACCTGGATGCATGGCATATGGTGCAGTGTGAGCTTCCTCCATTATCTCGTGCCTTAGGCCCTCGAAATTAGGAACACAAAGTCTGTGATTGATTGTTAAGCTACCATCATCATTAATAACAAAAGCTGTACTCTTTTCCTGTTTCACTTTTTCAGCAATATTAATCAGCTTATCATCCTGAAATTGAGCCTTTTTAATACGTTCAATCATAGTAGGACGAACACCAATTGTAACATATAAGATACCCGTATCATGAACATTCATCTGAGCGTTCATCTTTCTCAAATCTAGCAAATATGGTATAGAATCCACCGAAAGATAAGAAATAGTACCATAGGATTTTCGACTTAAAGCATCAGCAACAACATTAGCTTTCCCAGGATGATACTCAATAGTGCAATCGTAGTCCTTCAGCAATTCAAGCCATCTTCTTTGTCGCATGTTCAACTCTTTCTGGCTCAACAAGTATTTCAAACTTTTATGATCAGTGAAAATTTGAAATGTGGCACCATATAAGTAATGTCTCCATATTTTTAAAGCGAAAACAACCGCAGCAAGCTCAAGGTCATGAGTAGGATAACACATCTCATGTGGTTTAAGTTGTCGGGAAGCATACGCAATAACTTCACCATGTTGCATTAAAACACATCCCAAACCTTGGTAAGAAGCATCACTATAAATAACAAAACCATCATTACCTGAAGGAAGTGTCAACACTGGAGCAGTAGTGAGTCGTTTCTTCAACTCTTCAAAACTTTTCTGGCTTTGCTCTGTCCATATGAAAGGAACGCCTTTTTGTAACAATTTGGTCATCAGAGCAGCAATACGAGAGAAATTCTCAATAAATCGTCGGTAGTACCCTGCCAAACCCAGAAAACTACGGACTTTTGTAACATTCCTCGGGCTTTCCCATTTACACACTGCTTCAATTTTCTGAGGGTCAACCTTAATACCAGCACCGGAAATAACGTGCCCCAAAAAGATGACTTGGTCTAACTAAAATTCACATTTACTCAATTTCGCATACAACTGCTTCTCACGTAAGATTTGCAGTACAATTCTCAGGTGTTGTTCATGTTCTTCAGAGGATTTAGAATAAATTAGAATATCATCAATGAAAACAATCACAAATTTATCCAGATAGGGTCTAAATATATCATTCATCAATGCCATGAATACAGCAGGTGCATTAGTCAGACCGAAAGGCATCACTAAAAATTCATAATGTCCATACCTGGTTCGAAAAGCTGTCTTTGGAATATCAGCCTCTGCAATTCTTAACTGATGATAACCAGATCTCAAATCAATCTTTGAGAAAATGCTAGCACCCTGCAACTGATCAAATAAATCATCCACCCTAGGTAATGGATATTTATTCTTCACTGTGACTCGATTTAATTGTCGATAATCTATACACAATCTCAAGGTGCCATCCTTCTTTTTAACTAACAATACTGGTGCACCCCATGGTGAAACACTCGGTCTGATGTACCCCTTCTGATGTAATTCATGCAATTGCTTTTTCAATTCTTGCAATTTAATAGGTGCCATTCTGTATGGAGGGATAGAAATTAGTGCAGTACCTGGCTGTAAGTCGATGGTGAATTCTATATCCCTACTCGGAGGTAACCCTGGGAGGTCGTCTGGAAACACATCTGGATACTCTTTAACCACAAGAATATCTTCAAGTTTCAAACCGCTTAATCTAGTGTCCACGACATGAGCTAAATAAGCTTCACACCCCTTTGTAATCATTTTAAATGCTCTCGATGCAGATATTGTACAAACATGCAGAATCTCTTTCTCCCCTTTAAATACTATACACGTATGATGAGAAGGTTGTAACACGATTTCCTTGGTGAAACAATCTAGTTTAGCATGGTGTTCACTTAGCCAATCCATACCCAAAATCACATCAAAGTCCTTTAATGGCATAACAAGCAGTGTAGCATGTAATTCAATTCCCTCAATCAACAATATACACCCACGATATATAGTATTGACAACAATCACACTGCCGACTGGGGTTCGAACAAGTAAATCATAACCCAAAGACTCTGGCTTACCCAAATATGATGTAAATGATTGTGATATAAATGAATGTGTTGCTCCAGGATCAAACAAAACATGGGCATTTTTACCAAAAATAAAGATGTTACCAGTAATTACGGTAGGTGTGGCTTTGGCTTCTTCTTGTGTCATAGCAAAAACTCGAGCTTCAGATTGTTCCGTGCTTGCTTGGCTGCCTTCTGTACCAGTTCTTCTACCTGTACCGAATGTTCCTCGACCCCTACCTCGACTAGGACTAAACCCACTAAATCTGCTCCGCTCAATGGTGGTTTCCTCACGTGGCATTGGACAATTCCTTGCTATATGACCAGGCTCCCCGCATCTAAAACACTTTCCTGTAAGTAGCCTACATTCTCCACGATGATTCCTCCCACAATGTGAACACGTGGCAGTGGATGCTGATGAACCAACACTCATAGTATTTGATGTTGTGCTCCTAAAATTGTTACCTTTAGAGCTACTCGGGAAGCTTCTCTGTGAAGACGAAGTAAATTCCTTTCTTTCTCTGAATCCACCTGTTTGCTCGTTTTTCCTCTTCTTATTAAGTTGAAAGTTTCTGGACTCTGAGTCTAATTTCTCCGAACGAATCTCCGCTGCTTTTAGCTTGCTATAAGACTCTAAATCAGTTTGCGTGATACGATTTCTGATAGTAAAACGAAGTCCAGATTCAAATCTGGTACACTTCTTCTTTTCCGTAGCTATCATATGTGGCGCATAACGAGAAAGCTGGTTAAACTGCACTTCATACTCAGCAACTGATCTATTCCCCTGCTGAAGTTCAAGAAATTCTTTTTCTTTCTGATCCTTATATACTTCTGGCACATATGCATCATGAAATTCCCTAAGGAAGTCATTCCATGTCAGTATAGGTGGCTGAACAGTGCTATCAGGTATAGTCTCCCACCAAGCATACGCATCACCTTGAAGAAGTGATACTGCGTAGTCGAATTTTTCTTCTGGAGTACATTGCATTAAGCTAAAAACCCTCTCAGTTTGTTTTAACCACATTTCTGCCTTTGCTGGATCAGTAGTACCCACAAAATCAACGGCTCCCATTTTCCTTAATTTGTCATACCTCCGCTCACGTGTTTCAGGGCCGTGTACGGGTAAGTGTTGTGGATGAGCAGCTCTATGTCCCGGGGGTGGAGGTGGGTGAGATGGATGAGACTCTGGGCCAGCTGATCCTTCCCCTCCATGAACACTATGCTCATCATTTTCTACATGTGCTTGTTGACTCGCAATGCTTTGCCTATGATGTTACACAGGTGGTTACTTATGTCAACATATAACATAAAATGATGATGCACATGTCATGTGTCTGTCTACAGAACCCAAACCCGGGCTCTGATACCACTAAATTTAACACCCTTACACAAAACAAACCCATGGATGATCATAGCATACATTTATATGTTAATAAAATGTATCACCATAACATGAAACCCAAAGATAGCATAGTACATATTTATATGTTATCCATTTAACCAACATATACAAACGAACATATCAACACTACTAGTTTCACCACCCTCACACATGGATATAGGGAAAAATATACACACATGACCAGAAAGAAACCCTATATGATATGCAAATGATGAGCTGAGGGAGAAGGACTTGAAAACCAGCCAGCCGACCTTTGATCCATGCTTTAGCTCTATGTACACAACTTCACGGATTGATGCTATCTACAACACTAAAAAAAACATTTGCGTTTGGTGAGTCGCAACCTCAGCAAGTATAATCAAGTAACGAGATAATGAACATTCCATAAGCACACACAAAATCATCAACCAATCAATTATTTGAAGTCACATAATAACATCATCTACACTTAGTTCACATTCCATTCATATCATTCATAAACAAATGATGCACGTGCTTAGTCATTTACTTTTACTGTTAATGGCCTGCTATAACCAAGAGGATATCGTGATCACGAAAATGGCCATTGCACTCTGTAATTCATATAACACATGGGAGTTCAGTGAACTCGGGTGGCGGTACGGTACTCTGTGGTCCAGTTATACTGGAATTCTTTAACACATGGCTCAAGGTTATTAGCAGCCATAACAGAACCTCTTATCTCGCATGAATGCATTTTCATCATATCATGTATCTCATTTTCCTCATCGAGTCATCAATCACATTTCCAACATGGTAAAGTCCATGTAGTTCACATATATTACACAATGACTTATGTTCACCATATTCTTTGAAATCACTCCATCATCATATAAACACGCTCACAACACCGTAAGCTTTTCAAATAACACAAGTAGACTCATCATATAACCATGTTCACAATGCCATAAACTTTCCAATTCAACACAAGTAAACAAATAAAGGAGTCATGTAGACATATTAATGAACACAATGGATACGTCAAATATCAAGTCACCCAATTATACTCACAAAAATGGCTTATCGAGATGCCTTCGTCTAGTTGGCGTTCTCGGCTCCTCTTTGGGAATCTCGACCTATTAAACACATAAAAAGGCATAACTATCCTTAATATAATACATTGAATAACATGGCATAATAGTTTCAGATTTAACTTCCGATTCGATTTACGAACAGGCTGTTCCAAACAGATTTTTCCAGAACCGGCACCCTATATTCAACTATTTGTATAAACTCTCCTGTTCACTGAAAAATTCTGAAATTTGGATGAATTCTCTATAACATGTGTATATATCGACTGTAAAAATTTGAGAGTGAACAAAAATGTCTAGGTTAACTAAATAACCTCAAAACCGAAGCAGCTCTCAATTCAACCGAACAGACTGGCAGTTCAGTTCAACGATTTTTAGAAAATTCCAAAAACCTCCAATCCTTACCAAATTTTGATACATAATTCATAACATGGATATATACATACTAAAAAATTTGGGGTACTTTACCTTAGTGGATGTCTAAGAAGAACACAAAAATGACACAACTCCAAAACAGAGGACAGAATTTCGGTTCTAGGACTGAAGCGCCACTGTTTGAGGGATTCTGAAATTTTCGGTAATATCTATGAAAATTTGGCTTCCATATAAGTATTCCTTGATGTCTTAGGAAGATTTTGAGCTAAAAATATCCGGATTTGGACCTGTTTTGATAGCCAAAATCGTGGTTGCACAGAAACTGCCAGACAAACTCTGTTTTGAAGGAGAAGAAACGGTTTTGAAGTGATTTTCACCTTTCTTTCTTCTCTAATTCGACCCCTAAGCCTCTAGAAGTATCCTTGGCTGACTTAAGACATAAAAATCAAGTTTATTTGTACTTTGGTCCTTAAGAAGTGGGGTAATTGGTTTAGCCACTTTATTTGCAAGCTTGAAAGGGGATGCAAGGTGTACCACTTCCAAGATGACACCTAAGCTCTTATGAAAAATATCTTACCCATACATAATCATATAACTTATCTATATATAAGAATTAAACTTTGTACCCATATTATATAGGAATTAAAATTACTCTACATACAAAAGAGCATAATTTTAGTTATATGACCAAAGAGTATAATATTTAGGGTCGAGCACGAATCGTGGAAATTGAATAAATTATAAAATCTCATGAACGAAAATCATTATTCTACCAAAATGCATGTATTTATACTAATGTATGATTTAATGAAAAGTGAGGTTTTGGGTCATGACAATCTTCTCCCCCTTTTTTAAAATTTCGTCCTCGAAATTTGTACCTGTATCTCTAAATAACCACGGATAATGTTCTCTCATGTATTGTTCTGTCTCCCAAGTTGCTTCTTGTCTTGAATGATTCTTCCATAACACTTTCACTAATGGAATTGTTCTCTTTCGAAGCTGCTTGTCTTTGTGGCCTATTATTTCCATTGGTTCTTCAACATAACTTAAAGTATCAGAAATCTCAATTGGATCATCTCGAAGAATGTGAGAAGGATCTGATCTATACCGGCGAAGCATACTAACATGGAATACGTTATGAATCTGGGACAACTCTGGTGGCAATGTCAGACGGTATGCTAATGGACCGATTGTTTCAAGTATCTCGTAAGGACCAATATAACGTGGAGATAGTTTACCTTTCTTGCCAAATCTAAGAATACCTCTCCAAGGAGAAACACGTAAGAACACTTTTTCACCAACCTCATATTCCATTTCCCGTCTGTGCTGATCAATATAACTCTTTTGTCTATCTTGGGCTGCCTTTAGTCGATTTTTGACAATTTTCACTTTTTCAACGGTATCTTGAATCAAATCTGGTCCTTCTAACAATCGCATTCCATTTTCATCCCAACATACTGGACTCCGACATTTTCTACCATATAATGCTTCATAAGGTGCCATGCCAATACTGTTATGATATTGATTGTTATACGCAAATTCCATAAGTGCTATATGATCATCCCAAGAGCCTTTAAATTCAAGAACACATGCCCTAAGCATATCCTCTAAAGTCTGAATAGTTCTCTCTGATTGTCCATCCGTCTGTGGGTGAAATGCCGTACTAAAATTTAATTTAGTACCTAAAGCTTGTTGTAAGCTACCCCAAAATCTCGATGTAAACCGAGGATCACGATCCGAAACAATAGATAATGGTACACCATGTAATCTCACAATTTCATCCACATATGTTTTTGCAAGAGTTTCCAGAGTAGAACCCCACTTGAATGGTAAAAAGTGAGCCAATTTTGTAAGCCGATCAACAATAACCCAAATGGCATCATTTTTTTTTCCGTGTCATCGGTAGACTAGAAAGAAAATCCATAGTAATACGCTCCCACTTCCAAACCGGAATAGGTAATGGATGCAACTTACCTACGGGTGCCTGATGTTCTGCTTTAATTTGTTGACATGTCAAGCATTTAGAAACATACTCTGCTACATCTTTCTTCATTCTGGGCCACCAATAATGAGTCTTCAAGGTTTGATACATCTTTGTCCTACCTGGATGCATGGCATATGGTGCAGTGTGAGCTTCCTCCATTATCTCGTGCCTTAGGCCCTCGAAATTAGGAACACAAAGTCTGTGATTGATTGTTAAGCTACCATCATCATTAATAACAAAAGCTGTACTCTTTTCCTGTTTCACTTTTTCAGCAATATTAATCAGCTTATCATCCTGAAATTGAGCCTTTTTAATACGTTCAATCATAGTAGGACGAACACCAATTGTAACATATAAGATACCCGTATCATGAACATTCATCTGAGCGTTCATCTTTCTCAAATCTAGCAAATATGGTATAGAATCCACCGAAAGATAAGAAATAGTACCATAGGATTTTCGACTTAAAGCATCAGCAACAACATTAGCTTTCCCAGGATGATACTCAATAGTGCAATCGTAGTCCTTCAGCAATTCAAGCCATCTTCTTTGTCGCATGTTCAACTCTTTCTGGCTCAACAAGTATTTCAAACTTTTATGATCAGTGAAAATTTGAAATGTGGCACCATATAAGTAATGTCTCCATATTTTTAAAGCGAAAACAACCGCAGCAAGCTCAAGGTCATGAGTAGGATAACACATCTCATGTGGTTTAAGTTGTCGGGAAGCATACGCAATAACTTCACCATGTTGCATTAAAACACATCCCAAACCTTGGTAAGAAGCATCACTATAAATAACAAAACCATCATTACCTGAAGGAAGTGTCAACACTGGAGCAGTAGTGAGTCGTTTCTTCAACTCTTCAAAACTTTTCTGGCTTTGCTCTGTCCATATGAAAGGAACGCCTTTTTGTAACAATTTGGTCATCAGAGCAGCAATACGAGAGAAATTCTCAATAAATCGTCGGTAGTACCCTGCCAAACCCAGAAAACTACGGACTTCTGTAACATTCCTCGGGCTTTCCCATTTACACACTGCTTCATTTTTCTGAGGGTCAACCTTAATACCAGCACCGGAAATAACGTGCCCCAAAAAGATGACTTGGTCTAACTAAAATTCACATTTACTCAATTTCGCATACAACTGCTTCTCACGTAAGATTTGCAGTACAATTCTCAGGTGTTGTTCATGTTCTTCAGAGGATTTAGAATAAATTAGAATATCATCAATGAAAACAATCACAAATTTATCCAGATAGGGTCTAAATATATCATTCATCAATGCCATGAATACAGCAGGTGCATTAGTCAGACCGAAAGGCATCACTAAAAATTCATAATGTCCATACCTGGTTCGAAAAGCTGTCTTTGGAATATCAGCCTCTGCAATTCTTAACTGATGATAACCAGATCTCAAATCAATCTTTGAGAAAATGCTAGCACCCTGCAACTGATCAAATAAATCATCCACCCTAGGTAATGGATATTTATTCTTCACTGTGACTCGATTTAATTGTCGATAATCTATACACAATCTCAAGGTGCCATCCTTCTTTTTAACTAACAATACTGGTGCACCCCATGGTGAAACACTCGGTCTGATGTACCCCTTCTGATGTAATTCATGCAATTGCTTTTTCAATTCTTGCAATTTAATAGGTGCCATTCTGTATGGAGGGATAGAAATTAGTGCAGTACCTGGCTGTAAGTCGATGGTGAATTCTATATCCCTACTCGGAGGTAACCCTGGGAGGTCGTCTGGAAACACATCTGGATACTCTTTAACCACAAGAATATCTTCAAGTTTCAAACCGCTTAATCTAGTGTCCACGACATGAGCTAAATAAGCTTCACACCCCTTTCTAATCATTTTAAATGCTCTCGATGCAGATATTGTACAAACATGCAGAATCTCTTTCTCCCCTTTAAATACTATACACGTATGATGAGAAGGTTGTAACACGATTTCCTTGGTGAAACAATCTAGTTTAGCATGGTGTTCACTTAGCCAATCCATACCCAAAATCACATCAAAGTCCTTTAATGGCATAACAAGCAGTGTAGCATGTAATTCAATTCCCTCAATCAACAATATACACCCACGATATATAGTATTGACAACAATCACACTGCCGACTGGGGTTCGAACAAGTAAATCATAACCCAAAGACTCTGGCTTACCCAAATATGATGTAAATGATTGTGATATAAATGAATGTGTTGCTCCAGGATCAAACAAAACATGGGCATTTTTACCAAAAATAAAGATGTTACCAGTAATTACGGTAGGTGTGGCTTTGGCTTCTTCTTGTGTCATAGCAAAAACTCGAGCTTCAGATTGTTCCGTGCTTGCTTGGCTGCCTTCTGTACCAGTTCTTCTACCTGTACCGAATGTTCCTCGACCCCTACCTCGACTAGGACTAAACCCACTAAATCTGCTCCGCTCAATGGTGGTTTCCTCACGTGGCATTGGACAATTCCTTGCTATATGACCAGGCTCCCCGCATCTAAAACACTTTCCTGTAAGTAGCCTACATTCTCCACGATGATTCCTCCCACAATGTGAACACGTGGCAGTGGATGCTGATGAACCAACACTCATAGTATTTGATGTTGTGCTCCTAAAATTGTTACCTTTAGAGCTACTCGGGAAGCTTCTCTGTGAAGACGAAGTAAATTCCTTTCTTTCTCTGAATCCACCTGTTTGCTCGTTTTTCCTCTTCTTATTAAGTTGAAAGTTTCTGGACTCTGAGTCTAATTTCTCCGAACGAATCTCCGCTGCTTTTAGCTTGCTATAAGACTCTAAATCAGTTTGCGTGATACGATTTCTGATAGTAAAACGAAGTCCAGATTCAAATCTGGTACACTTCTTCTTTTCCGTAGCTATCATATGTGGCGCATAACGAGAAAGCTGGTTAAACTGCACTTCATACTCAGCAACTGATCTATTCCCCTGCTGAAGTTCAAGAAATTCTTTTTCTTTCTGATCCTTATATACTTCTGGCACATATGCATCATGAAATTCCCTAAGGAAGTCATTCCATGTCAGTATAGGTGGCTGAACAGTGCTATCAGGTATAGTCTCCCACCAAGCATACGCATCACCTTGAAGAAGTGATACTGCGTAGTCGAATTTTTCTTCTGGAGTACATTGCATTAAGCTAAAAACCCTCTCAGTTTGTTTTAACCACATTTCTGCCTTTGCTGGATCAGTAGTACCCACAAAATCAACGGCTCCCATTTTCCTTAATTTGTCATACCTCCGCTCACGTGTTTCAGGGCCGTGTACGGGTAAGTGTTGTGGATGAGCAGCTCTATGTCCCGGGGGTGGAGGTGGGTGAGATGGATGAGACTCTGGGCCAGCTGATCCTTCCCCTCCATGAACACTATGCTCATCATTTTCTACATGTGCTTGTTGACTCGCAATGCTTTGCCTATGATGTTACACAGGTGGTTACTTATGTCAACATATAACATAAAATGATGATGCACATGTCATGTGTCTGTCTACAGAACCCAAACCCGGGCTCTGATACCACTAAATTTAACACCCTTACACAAAACAAACCCATGGATGATCATAGCATACATTTATATGTTAATAAAATGTATCACCATAACATGAAACCCAAAGATAGCATAGTACATATTTATATGTTATCCATTTAACCAACATATACAAACGAACATATCAACACTACTAGTTTCACCACCCTCACACATGGATATAGGGAAAAATATACACACATGACCAGAAAGAAACCCTATATGATATGCAAATGATGAGCTGAGGGAGAAGGACTTGAAAACCAGCCAGCCGACCTTTGATCCATGCTTTAGCTCTATGTACACAACTTCACGGATTGATGCTATCTACAACACTAAAAAAAACATTTGCGTTTGGTGAGTCGCAACCTCAGCAAGTATAATCAAGTAACGAGATAATGAACATTCCATAAGCACACACAAAATCATCAACCAATCAATTATTTGAAGTCACATAATAACATCATCTACACTTAGTTCACATTCCATTCATATCATTCATAAACAAATGATGCACGTGCTTAGTCATTTACTTTTACTGTTAATGGCCTGCTATAACCAAGAGGATATCGTGATCACGAAAATGGCCATTGCACTCTGTAATTCATATAACACATGGGAGTTCAGTGAACTCGGGTGGCCGTACGGTACTCTGTGGTCCAGTTATACTGGAATTCTTTAACACATGGCTCAAGGTTATTAGCAGCCATAACAGAACCTCTTATCTCGCATGAATGCATTTTCATCATATCATGTATCTCATTTTCCTCATCGAGTCATCAATCACATTTCCAACATGGTAAAGTCCATGTAGTTCACATATATTACACAATGACTTATGTTCACCATATTCTTTGAAATCACTCCATCATCATATAAACACGCTCACAACACCGTAAGCTTTTCAAATAACACAAGTAGACTCATCATATAACCATGTTCACAATGCCATAAACTTTCCAATTCAACACAAGTAAACAAATAAAGGAGTCATGTAGACATATTAATGAACACAATGGATACGTCAAATATCAAGTCACCCAATTATACTCACAAAAATGGCTTATCGAGATGCCTTCGTCTAGTTGGCGTTCTCGGCTCCTCTTTGGGAATCTCGACCTATTAAACACATAAAAAGGCATAACTATCCTTAATATAATACATTGAATAACATGGCATAATAGTTTCAGATTTAACTTCCGATTCGATTTACGAACAGGCTGTTCCAAACAGATTTTTCCAGAACCGGCACCCTATATTCAACTATTTGTATAAACTCTCCTGTTCACTGAAAAATTCTGAAATTTGGATGAATTCTCTATAACATGTGTATATATCGACTGTAAAAATTTGAGAGTGAACAAAAATGTCTAGGTTAACTAAATAACCTCAAAACCGAAGCAGCTCTCAATTCAACCGAACAGACTGGCAGTTCAGTTCAACGATTTTTAGAAAATTCCAAAAACCTCCAATCCTTACCAAATTTTGATACATAATTCATAACATGGATATATACATACTAAAAAATTTTGGGGTACTTTACCTTAGTGGATGTCTAAGAAGAACACAAAAATGACACAACTCCAAAACAGAGGACAGAATTTCGGTTCTAGGACTGAAGCGCCACTGTTTGAGGGATTCTGAAATTTTCGGTAATATCTATGAAAATTTGGCTTCCATATAAGTATTCCTTGATGTCTTAGGAAGATTTTGAGCTAAAAATATCCGGATTTGGACCTGTTTTGATAGCCAAAATCGTGGTTGCACAGAAACTGCCAGACAAACTCTGTTTTGAAGGAGAAGAAACGGTTTTGAAGTGATTTTCACCTTTCTTTCTTCTCTAATTCGACCCCTAAGCCTCTAGAAGTATCCTTGGCTGACTTAAGACATAAAAATCAAGTTTATTTGTACTTTGGTCCTTAAGAAGTGGGGTAATTGGTTTAGCCACTTTATTTGCAAGCTTGAAAGGGGATGCAAGGTGTACCACTTCCAAGATGACACCTAAGCTCTTATGAAAAATATCTTACCCATACATAATCATATAACTTATCTATATATAAGAATTAAACTTTGTACCCATATTATATAGGAATTAAAATTACTCTACATACAAAAGAGCATAATTTTAGTTATATGACCAAAGAGTATAATATTTAGGGTCGAGCACGAATCGTGGAAATTGAATAAATTATAAAATCTCATGAACGAAAATCATTATTCTACCAAAATGCATGTATTTATACTAATGTATGATTTAATGAAAAGTGAGGTTTTGGGTCATGACAATCTTCTCCCCCTTTTTTAAAAATTTCGTCCTCGAAATTTGTACCTGTATCTCTAAATAACCACGGATAATGTTCTCTCATGTATTGTTCTGTCTCCCAAGTTGCTTCTTGTCTTGAATGATTCTTCCATAACACTTTCACTAATGGAATTGTTCTCTTTCGAAGCTGCTTGTCTTTGTGGCCTATTATTTCCATTGGTTCTTCAACATAACTTAAAGTATCAGAAATCTCAATTGGATCATCTCGAAGAATGTGAGAAGGATCTGATCTATACCGGCGAAGCATACTAACATGGAATACGTTATGAATCTGGGACAACTCTGGTGGCAATGCCAGACGGTATGCTAATGGACCGATTCTTTCAAGTATCTCGTAAGGACCAATATAACGTGGAGATAGTTTACCTTTCTTGCCAAATCTAAGAATACCTCTCCAAGGAGAAACACGTAAGAACACTTTTTCACCAACCTCATATTCCATTTCCCGTCTGTGCTGATCAATATAACTCTTTTGTCTATCTTGGGCTGCCTTTAGTCGATTTTTGACAATTTTCACTTTTTCAACGGTATCTTGAATCAAATCTGGTCCTTCTAACAATCGCATTCCATTTTCATCCCAACATACTGGACTCCGACATTTTCTACCATATAATGCTTCATAAGGTGCCATGCCAATACTGTTATGATATTGATTGTTATACGCAAATTCCATAAGTGCTATATGATCATCCCAAGAGCCTTTAAATTCAAGAACACATGCCCTAAGCATATCCTCTAAAGTCTGAATAGTTCTCTCTGATTGTCCATCCGTCTGTGGGTGAAATGCCGTACTAAAATTTAATTTAGTACCTAAAGCTTGTTGTAAGCTACCCCAAAATCTCGATGTAAACCGAGGATCACGATCCGAAACAATAGATAATGGTACACCATGTAATCTCACAATTTCATCCACATATGTTTTTGCAAGAGTTTCCAGAGTAGAACCCCACTTGAATGGTAAAAAGTGAGCCAATTTTGTAAGCCGATCAACAATAACCCAAATGGCATCATTTTTTTTTTCCGTGTCATCGGTAGACTAGAAAGAAAATCAATAGTAATACGCTCCCACTTCCAAACCGGAATAGGTAATGGATGCAACTTACCTACGGGTGCCTGATGTTCTGCTTTAATTTGTTGACATGTCAAGCATTTAGAAACATACTCTGCTACATCTTTCTTCATTCTGGGCCACCACTAATGAGTCTTCAAGGTTTGATACATCTTTGTCCTACCTGGATGCATGGCATATGGTGCAGTGTGAGCTTCCTCCATTATCTCGTGCCTTAGGCCCTCGAAATTAGGAACACAAAGTCTGTGATTGATTGTTAAGCTACCATCATCATTAATAACAAAAGCTGTACTCTTTTCCTGTTTCACTTTTTCAGCAATATTAATCAGCTTATCATCCTGAAATTGAGCCTTTTTAATACGTTCAATCATAGTAGGACGAACACCAATTGTAACATATAAGATACCCGTATCATGAACATTCATCTGAGCGTTCATCTTTCTCAAATCTAGCAAATATGGTATAGAATCCACCGAAAGATAAGAAATAGTACCATAGGATTTTCGACTTAAAGCATCAGCAACAACATTAGCTTTCCCAGGATGATACTCAATAGTGCAATCGTAGTCCTTCAGCAATTCAAGCCATCTTCTTTGTCGCATGTTCAACTCTTTCTGGCTCAACAAGTATTTCAAACTTTTATGATCAGTGAAAATTTGAAATGTGGCACCATATAAGTAATGTCTCCATATTTTTAAAGCGAAAACAACCGCAGCAAGCTCAAGGTCATGAGTAGGATAACACATCTCATGTGGTTTAAGTTGTCGGGAAGCATACGCAATAACTTCACCATGTTGCATTAAAACACATCCCAAACCTTGGTAAGAAGCATCACTATAAATAACAAAACCATCATTACCTGAAGGAAGTGTCAACACTGGAGCAGTAGTGAGTCGTTTCTTCAACTCTTCAAAACTTTTCTGGCTTTGCTCTGTCCATATGAAAGGAACGCCTTTTTGTAACAATTTGGTCATCAGAGCAGCAATACGAGAGAAATTCTCAATAAATCGTCGGTAGTACCCTGCCAAACCCAGAAAACTACGGACTTTGTAACATTCCTCGGGCTTTCCCATTTACACACTGCTTCATTTTCTGAGGGTCAACCTTAATACCAGCACCGGAAATAACGTGCCCCAAAAAGATGACTTGGTCTAACTAAAATTCACATTTACTCAATTTCGCATACAACTGCTTCTCACGTAAGATTTGCAGTACAATTCTCAGGTGTTGTTCATGTTCTTCAGAGGATTTAGAATAAATTAGAATATCATCAATGAAAACAATCACAAATTTATCCAGATAGGGTCTAAATATATCATTCATCAATGCCATGAATACAGCAGGTGCATTAGTCAGACCGAAAGGCATCACTAAAAATTCATAATGTCCATACCTGGTTCGAAAAGCTGTCTTTGGAATATCAGCCTCTGCAATTCTTAACTGATGATAACCAGATCTCAAATCAATCTTTGAGAAAATGCTAGCACCCTGCAACTGATCAAATAAATCATCCACCCTAGGTAATGGATATTTATTCTTCACTGTGACTCGATTTAATTGTCGATAATCTATACACAATCTCAAGGTGCCATCCTTCTTTTTAACTAACAATACTGGTGCACCCCATGGTGAAACACTCGGTCTGATGTACCCCTTCTGATGTAATTCATGCAATTGCTTTTTCAATTCTTGCAATTTAATAGGTGCCATTCTGTATGGAGGGATAGAAATTAGTGCAGTACCTGGCTGTAAGTCGATGGTGAATTCTATATCCCTACTCGGAGGTAACCCTGGGAGGTCGTCTGGAAACACATCTGGATACTCTTTAACCACAAGAATATCTTCAAGTTTCAAACCGCTTAATCTAGTGTCCACGACATGAGCTAAATAAGCTTCACACCCCTTTCTAATCATTTTAAATGCTCTCGATGCAGATATTGTACAAACATGCAGAATCTCTTTCTCCCCTTTAAATACTATACACGTATGATGAGAAGGTTGTAACACGATTTCCTTGGTGAAACAATCTAGTTTAGCATGGTGTTCACTTAGCCAATCCATACCCAAAATCACATCAAAGTCCTTTAATGGCATAACAAGCAGTGTAGCATGTAATTCAATTCCCTCAATCAACAATATACACCCACGATATATAGTATTGACAACAATCACACTGCCGACTGGGGTTCGAACAAGTAAATCATAACCCAAAGACTCTGGCTTACCCAAATATGATGTAAATGATTGTGATATAAATGAATGTGTTGCTCCAGGATCAAACAAAACATGGGCATTTTTACCAAAAATAAAGATGTTACCGGTAATTACGGTAGGTGTGGCTTTGGCTTCTTCTTGTGTCATAGCAAAAACTCGAGCTTCAGATTGTTCCGTGCTTGCTTGGCTGCCTTCTGTACCAGTTCTTCTACCTGTACCGAATGTTCCTCGACCCCTACCTCGACTAGGACTAAACCCACTAAATCTGCTCCGCTCAATGGTGGTTTCCTCACGTGGCATTGGACAATTCCTTGCTATATGACCAGGCTCCCCGCATCTAAAACACTTTCCTGTAAGTAGCCTACATTCTCCACGATGATTCCTCCCACAATGTGAACACGTGGCAGTGGATGCTGATGAACCAACACTCATAGTATTTGATGTTGTGCTCCTAAAATTGTTACCTTTAGAGCTACTCGGGAAGCTTCTCTGTGAAGACGAAGTAAATTCCTTTCTTTCTCTGAATCCACCTGTTTGCTCGTTTTTCCTCTTCTTATTAAGTTGAAAGTTTCTGGACTCTGAGTCTAATTTCTCCGAACGAATCGCCGCTGCTTTTAGCTTGCTATAAGACTCTAAATCAGTTTGCGTGATACGATTTCTGATAGTAAAACGAAGTCCAGATTCAAATCTGGTACACTTCTTCTTTTCCGTAGCTATCATATGTGGCGCATAACGAGAAAGCTGGTTAAACTGCACTTCATACTCAGCAACTGATCTATTCCCCTGCTGAAGTTCAAGAAATTCTTTTTCTTTCTGATCCTTATATACTTCTGGCACATATGCATCATGAAATTCCCTAAGGAAGTCATTCCATGTCAGTATAGGTGGCTGAACAGTGCTATCAGGTATAGTCTCCCACCAAGCATACGCATCACCTTGAAGAAGTGATACTGCGTAGTCGAATTTTCTTCTGGAGTACATTGCATTAAGCTAAAAACCCTCTCAGTTTGTTTTAACCACATTTCTGCCTTTGCTGGATCAGTAGTACCCACAAAATCAACGGCTCCCATTTTCCTTAATTTGTCATACCTCCGCTCACGTGTTTCAGGGCCGTGTACGGGTAAGTGTTGTGGATGAGCAGCTCTATGTCCCGGGGGTGGAGGTGGGTGAGATGGATGAGACTCTGGGCCAGCTGATCCTTCCCCTCCATGAACACTATGCTCATCATTTTCTACATGTGCTTGTTGACTCGCAATGCTTTGCCTATGATGTTACACAGGTGGTTACTTATGTCAACATATAACATAAAATGATGATGCACATGTCATGTGTCTGTCTACAGAACCCAAACCCGGGCTCTGATACCACTAAATTTAACACCCTTACACAAAACAAACCCATGGATGATCATAGCATACATTTATATGTTAATAAAATGTATCACCATAACATGAAACCCAAAGATAGCATAGTACATATTTATATGTTATCCATTTAACCAACATATACAAACGAACATATCAACACTACTAGTTTCACCACCCTCACACATGGATATAGGGAAAAATATACACACATGACCAGAAAGAAACCCTATATGATATGCAAATGATGAGCTGAGGGAGAAGGACTTGAAAACCAGCCAGCCGACCTTTGATCCATGCTTTAGCTCTATGTACACAACTTCACGGATTGATGCTATCTACAACACTAAAAAAAACATTTGCGTTTGGTGAGTCGCAACCTCAGCAAGTATAATCAAGTAACGAGATAATGAACATTCCATAAGCACACACAAAATCATCAACCAATCAATTATTTGAAGTCACATAATAACATCATCTACACTTAGTTCACATTCCATTCATATCATTCATAAACAAATGATGCACGTGCTTAGTCATTTACTTTTACTGTTAATGGCCTGCTATAACCAAGAGGATATCGTGATCACGAAAATGGCCATTGCACTCTGTAATTCATATAACACATGGGAGTTCAGTGAACTCGGGTGGCCGTACGGTACTCTGTGGTCCAGTTATACTGGAATTCTTTAACACATGGCTCAAGGTTATTAGCAGCCATAACAGAACCTCTTATCTCGCATGAATGCATTTTCATCATATCATGTTTCTCATTTTCCTCATCGAGTCATCAATCACATTTCCAACATGGTAAAGTCCATGTAGTTCACATATATTACACAATGACTTATGTTCACCATATTCTTTGAAATCACTCCATCATCATATAAACACGCTCACAACACCGTAAGCTTTTCAAATAACACAAGTAGACTCATCATATAACCATGTTCACAATGCCATAAACTTTCCAATTCAACACAAGTAAACAAATAAAGGAGTCATGTAGACATATTAATGAACACAATGGATACGTCAAATATCAAGTCACCCAATTATACTCACAAAAATGGCTTATCGAGATGCCTTCGTCTAGTTGGCGTTCTCGGCTCCTCTTTGGGAATCTCGACCTATTAAACACATAAAAAGGCATAACTATCCTTAATATAATACATGAATAACATGGCATAATAGTTTCAGATTTAACTTCCGATTCGATTTACGAACAGGCTGTTCCAAACAGATTTTTCCAGAACCGGCACCCTATATTCAACTATTGTATAAACTCTCCTGTTCACTGAAAAATTCTGAAATTTGGATGAATTCTCTATAACATGTGTATATATCGACTGTAAAAATTTGAGAGTGAACAAAAATGTCTAGGTTAACTAAATAACCTCAAACGAAGCAGCTCTCAATTCAACCGAACAGACTGGCAGTTCAGTTCAACGATTTTTAGAAAATTCCAAAAACCTCCATGATCCTTACCAATTTTGATACATAATTCATAACATGGATATATACATACTAAAAAATTTTGGGGTACTTTACCTTAGTGGATGTCTAAGAAGAACACAAAAATGACACAACTCCAAAACAGAGGACAGAATTTCGGTTCTAGGACTGAAGCGCCACTGTTTGAGGGATTCTGAAATTTTCGGTATATATCTATGAAAATTTGGCTTCCATATAAGTATTCCTTGATGTCTTAGGAAGATTTTGAGCTAAAAATATCCGGATTTGGACCTGTTTTGATAGCCAAAATCGTGGTTGCACAGAAACTGCCAGACAAACTCTGTTGAAGGAGAAGAAACGGTTCTTGGGTTGAAGTGATTTTCACCTTTCTTTCTTCTCTTTTAATTCGACCCCTAAGCCTCTAGAAGTATCCTTGGCTGACTTAAGACATAAAAATCAAGTTTATTTGTACTTTGGTCCTTAAGAAGTGGGGTAATTGGTTTAGCCACTTTATTTGCAAGCTTGAAAGGGGATGCAAGGTGTACCACTTCCAAGATGACACCTAAGCTCTTATGAAAAATATCTTACACATACATAATCATATAACTTATCTATATATAAGAATTAAACTTTGTACCCATATTATATAGGAATTAAAATTACTCTACATACAAAAGAGCATAATTTTAGTTATATGACCAAAGAGTATAATATTTAGGGTCGAGCACGAATCGTGGAAATTGAATAAATTATAAAATCTCATGAACGAAAATCATTATTCTACCAAAATGCATGTATTTATACTAATGTATGATTTAATGAAAAGTGAGGTTTTGGGTCATGACACTATGTCTAGGGCAATTCCTCATTGGTTGCGGGTTATGGTGTGAATTTCATGCACCCTAGATCAATTTTCTCTCGAAATATTCACCTAGGCAATTTATCGAACACATGGTGATCAAGCGCGTGTACGTAGAACAAATACAAATTCACAACACATAGCAACACATGAATTGATTCAAACAAACAAATATTATATAGATACTTCACAAATAGGCCTTCACATGACCTTAGTCTTATAGATCTAGTTCATAATCAATGGTACAAGAAAATCTAAAGCAAACATGTATACATTCGTAGACAAATATATAATGAAAGCAATGGAAAATCCCTAATACTTGGTTGTGATGATGAAATCAAGTTGGAAGCTTCAATTCCTTGCCCTTCCCTCTTATCCTTCAAAATATGATTTTCATGGCTATTTTTAGCCCCAAAAGGGCCTAAAAACCGAACCCCATCTCCAATGCTGAAATTTAGCCTTTATAGCTTGAAAAACGCTTGCATCGGTGCCCAGGCGTGGGCAGCAGATTGCTGGACGTCTTTGCTCTTATCCGGCGCAGCAATCGTATTTCCTTCATAAATCTCTCCACTTCCTATTTGAATCTAAGACATCTATCTACAACTTTGTAGAAGGAACCTTCATCCAATTCGGTCTCTAAATATACATAAATAGCGCTCAACCGTGGCAAGTGTTGCAGAAATGGCGCCCAGCCGTGGGTATGATGGCGCCTAGGCGCGGAAGTGCGAAGCAACTTGGCCTAAACTTGTTTTATACGTCGTTTTTCCTCCCGTTCTTCGATTGTATCCCTATAAGGCCTGAAATCACTTAACGCACGGATTAAATGCACATATGGCAATAATCAAGCGATAAATTAACCTAAAACATAAACGCAAAGGGGCTTAAAAACACGTAAAAACACCTCTTATCACTTATAAGTATTCATTATGAAATCGTACTATAGACAACTCCAACATAGATCTCGACACTGAGCAAGATTCATCTTTAACGATTTACATAGATTTTAACATCAAATCAAACACTTTACGCATCCTGTCCTCTACCTCATAAGTTAATGGAAAACCGCTCTCAATGGCTTAATGTACTCCTTCTCATCTCGGCTAATAAGACATTACCAATAAAGAGATAGAATTTCAAGCATCTTAATGGACTTACAGACTACAAAATAATGGTCTACATCTATGATGATGAAAGCACATGTATAATTCATAAAATCTCATACTCCATTATTTTGAGACAAATTCCAGTCACCAAAGGTATAAGTTCATAGACTTTACTGCTGACCGTTGTCTCTAGAATCCTCAAGGTATTCCCATGCATATCTTTTTAATTACATCTCTATCAAGAAATGTTGTCTCGTGTCCATTTAGATATAATTCTAATCTCAATGCCCATTATAACTAGCAAATAAGCTTGTCTCAAGATATACACACACATGTATTTATACCATTTGCCACTGGGTGAGCTTTGTACCTCGAAATCTAAATTCAACATCTTAGTAGATTTCGAGAAACATAAAGTTCTCAATATCCTCACGTTTAATGTTGAACCAGAATCCAAACTTGGTTGCTTATATATATAATTGGGTGACTCCAATATACCAATAACACTATAGCTAATAGTAGCTATGCAACTCAAATCTTTAAACCATGAGAAAGTCGAAATACCACATTATTTTTGGCTGCAACCTTACCACGAGGGCAATTGCTGCCACACAGACAATCCCCTTCTCAGTCAGTAATTATCACGAGTTATTGGTGCCACACATGTTTACAGATTTCATAAGTTTTATAAATACCCTTTCATTGTATTAATCATTCTTATCAGATAATAGAATAATACCGAGTCTACTATTAGACTCTATTTTTTCGGAGAATATTTTGTGTTTGCACAAAATTTTGGATTCAAATAACTCGATCACTACGATAAATTTTGCTCCCACTCAAATTCGGGAACACGATTCTCATAAGTGATCTATAAGGCACATAGCCATTATTAGAATTAGCAAATTAAGCAAATATCACAAAATTATGATTCAACTCTTAGTTTGATCACTTTGACAAATTTGCTCTTTCAAAATCGGGAACACAATTTCTTTAAGTGATTTATAAGGCGCAAAGCCACTATGTGAATCATTAAACTTGACTACAGGTTTAGCAATTTCAAGATTCTTCAAAAAAAAAAAAATTCTCCGGACCTTGTGATTTACTAATTTTACACATCATGATGTTCACGTAGAACACGTACACCTTAGATCATTTGCGTATCTCCGAGATACAGATGTATTGTCCCTTTGAATTACCTCTCAAAGAAAAATTCATCAGTTTGATTCTCTCGTAATTTCAAGAAACATTATAACGTTTCATATTATGAGAAATCAAACCAGACAAGATCAATGTATGAAAGGAGTAATGGGATACGAGGTTCATTTTCCAACCTCCATAGTAATTAAATCACATAAGTCTAATCGAATAACTGCAATGAAAGATCAACTTATTCATCTCCGAATTGTCAATGGATTTACCATAGGTTGGCAGCTAACTACGAGGGTTATTCAGAGGTTTCTCTTACTAGCTTTAGTGTCTTAGTCATTTGACTAACCAAGTTGCAAAAATGGCATAATAGTCGT
>WHWC01000399.1:0-40152 GCA_019426215.1 Buddleja alternifolia | reverse complement strand
TTTGCGTTATTGTATTTGTGGTTTGCTGTTTTTTTATCCCGCCACATGATGATTCACCATGACTCCCGTCTTCTTGCAATTGTTGATGACCTTGAGTTTGCGAAAACTATCCATGGGTAGGCTTTCTTATTGTTATGATGGACCAATTGAAAACCTTGGACTTGAAGAAAAATTGGTTGCGGCAAATCCACAGTGCAACTTTCGTTGTTTTGTTCTCCCACTTATGGTAAATTTGGTTTTTATGTTTCATTGGTAATTGTGACTTACTGTTATGTGAATATTTGATAATATCTTTTTTGGTCCTATGTTAGCTTCTTCCTTTCGAGTGTATACCGTACTCTCACCAATGATTGGGCGGTTGAGGGAGAATATGCGCGGACAATTGCCGAGAATGTGCAAGTGGACCACTAAACTTCTTCACAAGAGACAATATCCCACCTTGTCTCAAATTCTTATGTTGGTTGGAAACACCCAGGTAGTATTTTCATTGCCAATTTGAAATGTTAAAATCTCAAACCTTATAAATTTGTTATTTGCGTATCAATCTTCGCCTTTATAATGAATTGTATTAATTCTATTATATTTATTTGTTTATTTGTTTGATAGGATATTAAAAGCCTACTTCAAGCCACGCCGGAGGAACTGGCAACAGACCACATGCAAAGCTTTGCTCCTTTTGATCATGCAACAGCAAGGTCCATGACCCCACCACGAAATTATGGACTGAAATACTCGAGAAAGGAGGTAGAATTGTATTTGATGACATTTTCCGAATAGATTTGGAATCTCGACATTCCATTCTTCCAGTGAGTAAAATTGCAACCATAATCGACGATGAAGGTAGAAGACCTGAAAAGGAAAATGTTGAATGTGAGGCAGGCAAAGTTGCACAGGACAGTGTTCCTGGTGTTTCATCCATCCCATGAATACCAATGATGATATGGTTATGAAAGTCCTTCGTGAGTTAATAGCAAAGGGTGATTTGTTATCACAAAAGATTGATTTGTTATCACAAACAGTATTGGTATGAGTGAAAGGTTAGAAAAGGTTGAAAGTGTGTTAAAAGACCTTTCAACAAAGGTTGGAGGTGATGAGGATGATGATGATGGGTTCTTGGTGAGGATGAAGGGGTCGGTGGTGATAAGGATGATTTTGTTGTTGAGGATGTGGATGAAGGAATTGGTGGGGATGCAGGTGAAGGACTTGGTGAGGATAAAGTTGATGGTTTAGCCATGGTCCTTTTAATCATGGTGGAGTGGTTGTAGGTCCTGATCCCATCGTAGATGTAGTTGTACAAGAAGAATCTGAGTTTTATTTGAAGAGGATGGCAAAGAAATCCAAGTACCAAAAATCTCCATTTACAATCCGATGCAAGGAAGAAAAAGAAGAAGAAAGTACGTAAGATGTAATATGGCATTATGTGTAATGGTTTTATTAGTTGGTTTGGTTTGATGACTGTGTTGTTTGTAGTACTACGGGTACTGTGTTGGTATACAATATTAGTAATGTTATTCAGTATTTTTATTTTGTTAGTACTAGTACTTGTATTAGTATTAGTATTTGTAATATTGTATTTGTTGCACTGTGTTTGTTATAGTATTATGTGTACTGTATTTGTATACAATATTAGTATTAGTAATTTTATTCAGTATTAGTATTTCTGTTAGTACTAGTACTTGTATTAGTATTGTATTTGTTTTTGATAATATTCCACTGTGTGAATTCATCTTTGTTTAACATGTTTTTCCGAACCCAGGTGGAGTCGGGGCCCAAATACTGGTACAGAACCGGCGGAGAATGATTTGGCTGGGGATTTTTTGTGCCTCTTACTCCAGAAGAAAAAGATGTTGTTTCCGAAGCCTTGACCCGTTCAAGTTCTGAAAAAGTGTTGGTGACTCACTCTAATATTCAGATTACCGGCGAACAGTTACGGTGTTTTCTGGCAAGAGGTTGGCTCAACTCTGATGTGATTAATGTGTATTTTCAATTGTTGAAAGAAAGAGAGAGGAGGGAGCCATCCAAATTTTTAAAGTGCCACTATTTTAACACTTTCTTTTACACCGCTTTGGTTCGTAATGGCGTATATGATTTCAAAACTGTCGAGGATTGGACCACCCCGACCAATCTGGGATATCACCTCCTTGATTGTGAAAAATTTTTTGTGCCTATTCACAAACCCGATCATTGGTGTTTAGCTATTATCAACAAAAAGGAACAAAAGCTCCAATATCTTGATTCTGATGGTGGACAGGATGAAGAAGTTTTGAAATTTCTTGCTATGTATTTTGTTGATGAGGTGAAGCAGAAGAGTGGGAGAAACCATTGATCTGAGTTTGTGGAATCACGAGTACACCAAGAACCTTCCTCGACAGGAAAATAACTACGACTGGAATGTTCATGATCAAGTACGCCGACTTTTGTAGTAGTTCGGCTGACATTGGTCTTTGTTTTGGACAGGCTGACATGTCATATTTTAGGCAGAGGGTAGTTAAGGAGATTTTGAACTTGAGAGTAGATTGATGAACAATGAAATTGCTATTAACTTGTAGATACTTTAATGTATTGTATCAGATTGGCATGCAGTATAACTAGTATTATCCGTATACGGGCCAGATTGGTACCAAGTATAACTAGTATATTCCTTAAAATTTATTGGTTTGTACTATATTTTTGTTAACTTGTAATTCACATTTAGCATTAGTGTGATAGATTTTTTGGACGGTATTTAAAAACTTATTGGCCATTAGTGGATAGATTTTTTGTTTGGTAAAAAAGTAAGATGAAATTTAATGCATTATTGAAGTGGGTTGTTCTCAATCCCATCCATCCCATCTATTTATTCAATACATGGTAGTATAATAGTTATACTAGCTATACTAGTGGTCATTCAAAACAGTATAATAAATGTGGGGAAGTTATCACATTCGTTTGGGTGAGAAGAAGTTTGAACGCCTCACAGCACACGTTCACCCTCCCACCATATTAGTGTATGCTTCAGTTTTTGACAGCTGTTAGAGGAGAGGTTAATTTATTATTAAACTCCTTCCCCCTGCCCCTGCGGTTTCCCCTTCCTCTCCTCACTTATGAAATCCGTGTAGCCTCCCTTATCAAAACATTTTCACCATCTCTCTTCTCTGTGCACTCATCCGAAGCTTCACTCTCTCTCACTTTCTACCTTTCTTCCTTCCTCACTTATTTTACCCATCATTTTCACTCATTCGAAGCTTCACTCACTCTCAGTCACCCGAAGCTTCACTCACTATCACTTTCTACTTTATTTTTTAGGAAATCTACCATGGATATTGAAGATAGATTAAGTGTGCTTCCTCCTGATGTGATTTTTCACATTATGGATCGGCTATCAAAACAATCAGTGGTGGAGGCATCAAGGTTGGGATTTATATCAAAACATTTCCAACATCTTTGGTACTCAATCCCTAAACTAGAGTTCAATCATGGCGCTTTTTACATCATAATATGTTTTGTATAGAGGGTTAGATTTTTCAGATTTTGTTAATCGCACGATTGAACAACATAACAATAGTGTTGTTCATACTTTGATACTTGATTTTGGTAGGGGGGAGGGAGGTGGCGACCGTATTAGGGAAGATTGGGTATTATTTGGTGTTGATCACCATGTTCGAAAACTCAAAGTAGTTGGTCGTTTATAAACTCTCTCCCTAGCACCCTATTTTACTCACACACTGTTGTTGATCTCAAACTATCCCTGCCTAAGTATGTTATTATGTGGGAGGATGGAATCTTATTGCCAAATTGAAAAAATTAGTATTGAAGCGTGTAGTAATGATTGACAATAGGTTTGGCCTTAAGAATTCAAAATGGTTTCCCACATTAGAGGAGTTGCAACTACTTAGTTGTGATTTTGAAAATATTCATGAATTTTTGGGTAATTTTCCTGTTTGAAAATAATAAAAATGGCTTTCAACCAAGGCCAGAGCAATATCAACACTCGGCTATCGATCCCAAATTTAGATTCGTTGGTTATTTTAATGACCCAAAATCAGGGCGTGTCGGGGCATATGCAAGTGTCCAGAGCTCGTACCTTCAAATGGATATTACGTGGTGATGCCATGGACTTTGAAACAATTGCACTGATAACCTTTTCCATCAAGAGGTTGTTAAAATGGTTAAAGAATTATTCCTTACCAATGACGCTCATGTGTCGATGGTTTTCGGACAGGTATACCTCTCATTGATTTTGATATCTGTGTGCATTAAATCTATGAAATTGTTGTTGATTTTACGTTTTCGATACTTTGGTAGGTTTGGCCAGCGTGGCTGGTCTACATCGTCGTGTGTCGTCTTGTTATTTTGTCGACATGTTCAGCTTAAATATGACATGTTTGAACAAGATCGATCATCTCGCAATGACACTGGTGATGATTAGTAGATGTCCGAACTTGGAAACATTTTCAATTAATTTGATGGTAATATTCTACATTTTATGATTTGTTGATTATAACATGGTTAATTAACACTTTGATATCGGATATTCCGTCAATAAAATGGTTTCTGTTTTTACCTGTTTTGTAGCCGAGTGACATGTTGGTAAACAATCCCACAACGGTTGGTCAATATGTACAAGAGTGGAATTTGGGTGAGTTGGGATTGGACAATTTGGAGGTGGTGAACGTAACAAATTTCACGGGCACTGAATCCGAGATGAGCTACGTTATGCACGTGTTATTGCACGCATTTCAGTTGCAATGGGTAAATATTGTGTGCAACAACGTTTTGCTGCTGACCGACATATATGTCAGCAAAAAATTAGGACGATAAGGTTGTTTCCAAGATTATCGGAAAATGTACGGCTTC
Organism: Buddleja alternifolia; assembly: GCA_019426215.1. Taxonomy (NCBI): domain Eukaryota; kingdom Viridiplantae; phylum Streptophyta; class Magnoliopsida; order Lamiales; family Scrophulariaceae; genus Buddleja; species Buddleja alternifolia. Next base: position 35,316 of record WHWC01000399.1, on the reverse strand, counting down.
GTTTCTCGTTTATGTAATATATATACTGAAAATATTGCTATTGTATACCCAATTTGACATTCATTTGATGGTAGAATATTGCTATCCAGTATCCAGAATGGTAGTTATACCGGATAAATATTGAACCGGTATAACCCGTATACAAAGCAGAATGATAGATATACCGATAGAATGGTTATCTAGTATATTCAGTATACCGGACAGAGTGATAGGTATACTATCCGAATATTGATCCGGTATACGCATATACTGGGCATTCAGGGTAGCTATACCGGACGAATGGGTATACCGGTCCAAAAAGATAGGTATACCGGACGAATATTGATCCGGTATATTCAGTATACTAGGCAGAATGATAGATATACCGGACGAATGGTTATCCAGTATATTCAGTATACTAGGCAGAATGATAGGTATACCGGACGAATATTGATCCGGTATATGCCGTATACTATGCAGATTGGAAAAAATTGGAAGTGAATCCATCGCTGATGTTTTATTAAAATATACCGTGTGCAACAATGCATATTTGAATGTGGAACAATTGATGTATTTCATATATGCTTCTACGACTAATTAATGTTAATAGTTTCCCATACCTAGTAATAACATGTTATATGTTGTACTTAGTATACTAGGCAGATTGGAAAAACAATTGGAAGTGAATCCATCGCCAATTCACATATGATTGGTTGATGCAATAAGAATTTAATTTAAATTAGTGTTTAGGATATATTTATAGGTTCAGCTGCAATAAGAATTTAATTTAATAGGTCCAAAAAGAATAGGTATACCGGACGAATATTGATCGGTATATGCAGTATACTAGGCAGAATGATAGATATACCGGACGAATGGTTATCCGGTATATTCAGTATACTAGGCAGAATGATAGGTGTACCGGACGAATATTGATCCGGTATATGCAGTATACTATGCAGATTGGAAAAACAATTGGAAGTGAATCCATCGCCAATTCACATATGATTGGTTGAAATAGGACAGAGCTAAAACATTAAAATTGCTTCAAATAATAATATGGGAATGGATTACACCACAATTGGCGGCAGCAATACACATGGTTTAGGGTATCGAGTTTTAGGGTTTAGGGTATCGATCAGAGGTAATGTGAACCTAAATTTTGTGATGTTTTATTAAAATATACCGTTGCAACAATGCATATTTGAATGTGGAACAATTGATGTATTTCATATATGCTTCTACGACTAATTAATGTTAATAGTTTCCCATACCTAGTAATAACATGTTTATATGTTGTACTTAGTATACTAGGCAGATTGGAAAAACAATTGGAAGTGAATCCATCGCCAATTCACATATGATTGGTTGATGCAATAAGAATTTAATTTAAATTAGTGTTTGGATATATTTATAGGTTCAGCTGCAATAAGAATTTAATTTAATAGGTCCAAAAAGAATAGGTATACCGGACGAATATTGATCCGGTATATGCAGTATACTAGGCAGAATGATAGATATACCGGACGAATGGTTATCCGGTATATTCAGTATACTAGGCAGAATGATAGGTGTACCGGACGAATATTGATCCGGTATATGCAGTATACTATGCAGATTGGAAAAACAATTGGAAGTGAATCCATCGCCAATTCACATATGATTGGTTGAAATAGGACAGAGCTAAAACATTAAAATTGCTTCAAATAATAATATGGGAATGGATTACACCACAATTGGCGGCAGCAATACACATGGTTTAGGGTATCGAGTTTTAGGGTTTAGGGTATCGATCAGAGGTAATGTGAACCTAAATTTTGTGATGTTTTATTAAAATATACCGTGTGCAACAATGCATATTTGAATGTGGAACAATTGATGTATTTCATATATGCTTCTACGACTAATTATGTTAATAGTTTCCCATACCTAGTAATAACATGTTTATATGTTGTACTTAGTATACTAGGCAGATTGGAAAAACAATTGGAAGTGAATCCATCGCCAATTCACATATGATTGGTTGATGCAATAAGAATTTAATTTAAATTAGTGTTTAGGATATATTTATAGGTTCAGCTGCAATAAGAATTTAATTTAATAGGTCCAAAAAGAATAGGTATACCGGACGAATATTGATCCGGTATATGCAGTATACTAGGCAGAATGATAGATATACCGGACGAATGGTTATCCGGTATATTCAGTATACTAGGCAGAATGATAGGTGTACCGGACGAATATTGATCCGGTATATGCAGTATACTATGCAGATTGGAAAAACAATTGGAAGTGAATCCATCGCCAATTCACATATGATTGGTTGAAATAGGACAGAGCTAAAACATTAAAATTGCTTCAAATAATAATATGGGAATGGATTACACCACAATTGGCGGCAGCAATACACATGGTTAGGGTATCGAGTTTTAGGGTTTAGGGTATCGATCAGAGGTAATGTGAACCTAAATTTTGTGATGTTTTATTAAAATATACCGTGTGCAACAATGCATATTTGAATGTGGAACAATTGATGTATTTCATATATGCTTCTACGACTAATTAATGTTAATAGTTTCCCATACCTAGTAATAACATGTTTATATGTTGTACTTAGTATACTAGGCAGATTGGAAAAACAATTGGAAGTGAATCCATCGCCAATTCACATATGATTGGTTGATGCAATAAGAATTTAATTTAAATTAGTGTTTAGGATATATTTATAGGTTCAGCTGCAATAAGAATTTAATTTAATAGGTCCAAAAAGAATAGGTATACCGGACGAATATTGATCCGGTATATGCAGTATACTAGGCAGAATGATAGATATACCGGACGAATGGTTATCCGGTATATTCAGTATACTAGGCAGAATGATAGGTGTACCGGACGAATATTGATCCGGTATATGCAGTATACTATGCAGATTGGAAAAACAATTGGAAGTGAATCCATCGCCAATTCACATATGATTGGTTGAAATAGGACAGAGCTAAAACATTAAAATTGCTTCAAATAATAATATGGGAATGGATTACACCACAATTGGCGGCAGCAATACACATGGTTTAGGGTATCGAGTTTTAGGGTTTAGGGTATCGATCAGAGGTAATGTGAACCTAAATTTTGTGATGTTTTATTAAAATATACCGTGTGCAACAATGCATATTTGAATGTGGAACAATTGATGTATTCATATATGCTTCTACGACTAATTAATGTTAATAGTTTCCCATACCTAGTAATAACATGTTTATATGTTGTACTTAGTATACTAGGCAGATTGGAAAAACAATTGGAAGTGAATCCATCGCCAATTCACATATGATTGGTTGATGCAATAAGAATTTAATTTAAATTAGTGTTTAGGATATATTTATAGGTTCAGCTGCAATAAGAATTTAATTTAATAGGTCCAAAAAGAATAGGTATACCGGACGAATATTGATCCGGTATATTCAATATACTAGGCAGAATGATAGATATACCGGACGAATGGTTATCCGGTATATTCAGTATACTAGGAAGAATGGTGAAGGCGGGAAATCCGAAAAAGTTTGAATAAAAACGCGGGAAAAGAAGAAAAGCAAGTTTCTTATATTATTCCCAGCATCTATATTATTCCTATTATTCATTATCCAATATCCAGATCCAACATTCCATTTTCCACAATATCCCTCTCTCTCCACTTCCCCTCTCTCTCTCTTCTTCTCTTCCCTCTTCACTATTTACTGTCTCTCTCGTCTCTCTCCCTCTCCTATCTCGTCTCGGTATCAAATTACTGAATCATGGAGGGATCTTGGTCACCTACTTGTAAGTGCGGGCGAGGCAGAATGATTATTCACCGTGCCGGACCGGATACAAAAAATCCAGGCCGCTACTTTTATCGATGTCCCGGCTGGAAAAGACATACAGATTGTTATCTTTGGTGCGATGAATACCATGACGAAAATCCTCATATACCACAGCCAAGTTTTATGGACAATAACGTCCGCCCAACGCAGACAGAGCAAGGTGCTTCGTCTAGTAAGGACAAGGGTTCCGCCACTGCTTGCCCGAGCTTTGATTCAGCCATTGACCGGTCAACGGAAAAGAATATATGTATGACTGTTAGATTTGGCAAGCCGCTGCAAACTGAATTGAGCCTAACTAGTAGGGGTTCTCCCTAATGTGTTGTTTCATAATCGTTGCCTTGATTCTGCTTGCAATTTTCATATTTGTGGCTGGTCTATCAGTTGGACTGATCATTCATCAGTCCAGTATTTGAGTGTAAAATCAGTACTGTTCTTTCCTGGATTTTGTATATAGTTGATTAGTTGTATGTCACCAGTATTTTATATGTATGTATATTGTTCAGATTATTCAGATTCGCCTGCCTAATTCTGCCACATGCTTCCCCGCATCACCATAACTTGTTGCAAAAAATCTCCAATTTAACAGTTCAACATCAAGACACATGCAAACGAGCATTTAAAGCACAAAAATGAATAGCCAGAAATTAAGCACACAAAAAAAAAACCAAACCTAATTTAAAGCAAGCTTGCTATTTTATTCAGTACAAGCTTATATGATTGAAAAAACACAACATTATATGATTGAAAAAATACAACATTATAGTTCCCACCAGTTGGATTGGAGAAACAATCATTGATTAATCCATCCTGGTTTTACACCAACTATTAATCAAATTATTAAAACATAAGGAAATAAAAAATCATACATCTCTATCTCTCCATAGCTCAGTTTATTTAGAACTTTCTTGGATCTTTTTGTCTCTTTGACTTCTTCCGAACCTTCTGTCCACCTGCCTCCATTCTAACAGACTGAGGCACTCCAGGCCTTTTCGTGTAGTCCGGAGGTACCACCCGAATGGCCTTTACTTCATCAGGTATGATCCAAGTGGATTGATTAGGAACGGGGTATATGGTTCGGGAATACGCCAATGCCCATAATTCCTTCAAGTAGTACTTCGAGCATAAAGAGACCAATTCTGCGTCATCACCAGAAAATGCAGCAAGCGCGTGCTCACAAGGGAGATGGTCAATGTCGAAAACTCGGCAACTACATTTTTTCTTCTGGAGGTCAACAAAGAAAATTTCTTCCTGATCCAAAGCCCCCGTGCGATTGACCATATACTCACCAGCAAACTTATTAAGTTCTTTAGCTATATAGAACTGGCACTCGCGTTTCCTTGCATGCAATGTGCTTTCCGCTTCTGGAGTTAGGAATTGTGACGATCCACCCTCACAAGATTCGTTGCGGTGCTTATTGAACCACCGACATATCAAGTTCACAATCTCATCCATCAAAAGAATCAGCGGAAATGATCGAGCACCAACCAAGGCAGCATTAATGGACTCAACTCCGTTGGAAGTCAAAATGTTGTATCGTGAACATTCAAAGTAGCACCTGGCCCAACGCTCCTTTATAAGGAGTAGATCTTGCATATACTCGTGAAACTTGATGCATGTACGAGGTTGCCTTCTTGTTAGGTCATCAAAACATTTTCCGAACTCTTGAACAGTGTATGCTTCAGCACAAGCCGTGAACTTCCCCAACACGCTTTCGCGATGTTCATTTTTCTGTTTACCCCTGCCGGTATTAACACGAGTCCTAATATTTTGAGAAATATGATAAGCACAGAATCCATGTGAAGCCTTGGGATACACTATCGGAACTGTATTTATGATGCTTCCGTTTCTATCTGAAATGATGACCAAATCTTCAGAATCGGGTATCACCTCGCTAAGCTTGTCCAAGAACCAAGACCAGGATGCATCGCATTCATTTTTAACTACACCAAAAGCAAGAGGATATTGATGTTTGTTGCCGTCTTGTGCAGTACAAACTAATAATACACCTTTATACTTGGTCTTTAAATGCGTGCCGTCAATAACGATTACCTTCCTCATGGCCTTAAATCCTTCGATGCATGCTCCCAATGCAAAGAACAAAGACACAAACTTGCCATCCACATCTGTACATATGTCAGTAACTGTACCGGGATTCACCTTCTTCAGCATATACAAATAACTCGGAAGAAAAGCATAACTTTCCTCCGGGTCACCCCTGATAGTACTTCTCGCTAGATGTTTACCCCGCAGGGCTTTGGAGTAAGAATATGAAGGCCCTGATTTACCATCATTTGAACTATTGTCTTTGGCGACGGTGTATCATACTGACATGGGAAAGTCTTTAACAACATGTTACAAACCTGCGATGCGCTACTTTTTTCTGCTTTAAACCCCACTGAAGGTGAGCATGTATGGATCTTACTATGAATGCGCAAGGAGAAAACATCTAACCCTCCGGTCTTTCCAGCACGCAATCTCCACTTGCATTCCGGATCCCTACACTTAAAAGAGAATATCTTTGTGTTTGACTTAGATCTTTTAAAATTGAAAGTTGCTTTCAACGAAGCATTCAAAACCACGTCGAGCACCTCATCTTTGCTTCTGAATTCATGTCCAATAGGCAGATCTATACCATCCTCAAAACTATAGGTCTCAACAACCTCACCAGGAATAGGTTCACTAACCGTAGCTCGAAGAATTGGAATTGAGTCTTCCCTTGAGAAACAGAGAGGTGTACTGGAAGCATGTATTGGACTTGAGTCATCCCTTGAGAAATAGAAAGGTGAACTGGAAGCATGTATTGGACTTGAGGGAGCGGCAGGAGTAGATTGGACATTTTCAACATTTGGAGTCGAAACGGGAGTTGATTCTAAATTTTCATTGCTTGGAGGATTTTGTTTGATAGGAGTTGGGGAAGAGGCCATAGATATGGGCGGAGACATCGGCTTATCTAAAACAAAAGCCGGCCTACCTGGGGCAGATGTATAGTCGTCAACCACATTCACATCCACATCCACATAAGAACCTGAGTCCTCACTATCAGAATCCACTCCATCTATATCAACACCATTACCATCATCAAACCAATTGTGTTCAACAGGAACCCTCTTCTTAACAAGCTCAACATGGAGAATGCTTCTACACTTGGATACACGACATTGGTCCATAAGATAACATTTTACATCAAAATCGGTCAAAATATATTTAGGGTTTAAACCTTTACAGGACAAAGGCGTATAACTCAATTTGATTTCAAAGTCATTCCGGTTAAAAGGAGCCTTTTCAAATATGAAATCCTGAAGCTTTGAAAATGTAATCGCGTTAAGATCATCTCCCTCTTCTCCGATTATTGCATTGTGCATTTCATAATTATTCCTTGAAATCCATTCATATGCTCCTAATTCTCCGTCTTTCTTCTGCCACTCTCCATCGTATCGGTAGTACAACAAATAGTCTGACATTTTCCTAAAATGAACAACAACAAAAAATACTGCTATTGAAACTATTGATGATCGAACTATGCACCACCAGTATATAGAAGGATATTCCTTTTAACGAGGGCTATTTTCAAAACTATTTATGATTCAATTATACACCACTACCATTATACAGAGAGGGCTATTCCTATTATTTAACGAGGATTCTTCAACCTCTCTACATTGCCCACATGACAATTACATTGCCTACCGCACAACAGCAGAATTATTCTTCGAAATCAACCACAAAATACAATCCTACACACATTCACAATCATGAACAAGAAGAAGCCGAAATTGGTTCAAAAAACTCATGAAAAAACGAAATTGAAATAATTACCAAGAATTCGGGTGGATTAAACTCCAAATGCACCTCGAACAACTACAAACAATCGTCTTCCGAAGTCGATGAAAACAATGTCGCAAGTTTTCTTTGGTTAATATCAATCAGGGAACAATTGTACATGATTTCGAATCAATTGGGGAAAAAGATTTGGGCCAAGCAAGAACCCTAAATTTGGACTGAATTGGGGAAATATGCTTCAGCAGAAACTCAGCACTTCAGCCCTCAGCAACGCGGCGGCGGGAATGGGAGGGAAAATAGATGATTTTGCTTTTATTTTTATTAATTTAGGAAAATAGATGATTTTGCTTTTATTTTTATTAATTTAATTGAATGTAAGGATATTTTAGACATTTCATAAATCACTAATTTATCTTTTCTTTTGATACAATTTTGTTAGTAAGGGCAATTTAGAACATTCACTTGAATGAATATTCTTTTAATTTAAAACAAATGAGTTAGTAAGGGTATTTTAGAACTTTTAATTGAGTGGGTCCCACAGGGGTCTAAAATTGAGGTGGTTTTTTAAAAAGGTCTAATTTTGTAGTGTGATATGCAATTGGGGTCTAATATTGCTAACTTCCCGAGGAAGCCGCTTACCCACTCCCCTTTCCTCCCATTGCTAGGAGCCTCGCCCTCTTGACTTGATAGATCAATCAGACTACAACTGATAGTGGATCGCCTTTTGCTTAACTAGGCCTGGCATTGGTTGGGTCTGGCCCAGACCCAGACCCAAACCTGAATATTTATTTGGGTCTAGACCCAGACCCAAACCCAATACTATACCTAAACCCAGACCCAAACCTACCCAAAACATAAGCCCAAAATTTCCAAAGCCCAAGCCCAATCTTATTACATTATATATATATACTCTCTTCCTCCTCAAACCCTAATGTCACCAAAACACCCACATCCACTTTCTTCACTTCTCCTCCACTAGCTTCCTCCCGCCGCCGGCCGCCGCCGCCGCTTCTCCTTCCGCCGGCGCAGCTCCTCCTTCCGCAGGCGCCGCTCATCCTATCGCCGCCGGCCGCCGCCCTTCCCTCTTCCCTTTTTTTTATTTTTAGATTTATTTATATATATGATATTATATATACTATATATATCTATAATAATATGTATATATAATCTTTTTAACAGATTATATATATATATATACACTAATCATACAATATATATATTTATAGAACCAGTAGCAGGTACACCATAGCCATTCACACCTCTCCGTTCTTCCATATTAGAGAGAAATAGAAATATGAACTGAGTTTTAGACCTATAAGTTCTCTCTCTATTTATATATATACTAATCATATAATATATATATATATATATATAACTTCGAATTTTAATATACAAAATATAAAAATCTGTTATATATATACTACTCATTTATACAACTGTTATATATATAATCTGTATATATGTTTATATAATGTATATATAATTTTTTTAACAAATTTATATAATACTAAGTATACTTTTATTAACAGATTTGTATTTAGTATAATTTTTTTCAAAGATTTAACAGTTTTTCATATTTCTATTAGAATACTAAGTATTTATATTTAGTATAATTATTGCATATTTTTTTCTAATATTAAATATATGCATCTTAAGATTTCAGATTTAATATTATGTATATATAAATGTCTTTTACATATTATATGTGTGTATATTCAAATTACATTTCTACAACATACATTTTAATATTTACTTATATAAATAAAATCATTAAATATCAAATAAAAAAATATAAACAAAAATATAACCACAAAAGAAAGTAGACAAAACAGATTGGGTCTAGGCAAAGACCCATACAGACCCAAAGTTTTGGGCCTGAGTCTAGACCCAAAACTTTGGGCCTGAGTTTAGACCCAAAGTTTTGGGTCTGGGTCTGGGTCTGGGCCAGACCCAACCAATGCCAGGCCTACTCCACACAAGGCATTGTTTCCACCAAGTGAAATCTTACTTTCATTTCGAAACAGTCCTAGAGTCGGGACTTCGCCTTGCAGCCTATTGAAAGATAGATTCAAATTTATCAAAGGCAACTCACTTAGGAATCTTGGTATTAGCCCTGATAAGTTATTATGTGAAAGATCCAATTCTTGCAAACCCCTCAAAGCTCTTAGTCCATTGGGTATTTCACCGTTAAGATAATTGCTCTGTAAACGAAGCGATTCAAGAACTACGCAGCTGCTCAAGGAATCTGGAATAATTCCTGATAATCTATTGTGGGATAAATCCAAGCTCAAAAGATTTCTCAAAGAGCCAACTTCTGATGGGATAGACCCCATTAAGGCGTTGTAGGATAAGTTAAGAAAATGGAAATAGAGGAAGGCTGATAATTTCTGGAGGTATTGAACCGTTGAGATTGTTATCGGAAAGGTCTAAGCTTAGCAAGTTAGTACAGTTGCCAAGGCTGTGAGGTATATTGCCATAAAATTCATTTCCGCTCATGTATAGACGGATCAATAATGTTAAGTTACCTAATGAAAATGGTAGCTCATTTGTCAATCTGTTTCCCTCGAGGTAAATCTCTTGCAATTTATTAAGATTACCTATGACAGAAGGAATAGGGCCTTCGCGATAATTATTTGTAAGGGATAAGCTATTTAGACCGATGAGGTTTCCAATACCAGAAGGAATAGTTCCATGTAACTGATTGTTAGCAATAGCTAAGTGGCTTAGGTGAGTTGAAAGATTAGAATTAGAGTCTGGCAATGAACCACTCAAAAAGTTATTCAAAATATAAAGATCTTCGAGGCTAGTGCAATTTGTCATTGATGAAATAAAACTGATCTCTCCCTCCAAATGATTATATGAAAGAATAAGTGACCGGAGAGATGAAAGCTTGCTAAAATCCTTTATGATTTGCCCTGTAAGATTGTTTGAATATAAATATAATTCTTCAAGCGAGGACGCATTCGACAGAGAAGCTAGAATTGCTCCATTAAAATAATTTTTACCCAAACCAAGAACCCTCAAATTTGGAAATGTGAAGCCTATATCAGAAGGTATAGTTCCTTGGAGACGATTAAAACTCATGAAGAAAGTAGACATACTTGAAATATTATACAAACCAGATGGGATTGTACCAATCAACCTGTTTTCACTTAAATTTAGCAGTCGAAGTCTTTGTAGTTGGATAAGTGAATCAGGGATTTCTCCATGCAAGCCAATTTTCCTAAAGAAAGTAACACTAAGCTTGTTAAATTTCCAATGAATTGCGGAATAGTCCCTGAAAGGTTGTTTCGTGTTAAGCCTAGAGCTTTGAGTTTGATCAAAGAACCTATCTCGGGGATTATAATTCCTGTGAGATCATTATCAATCATATTCAGGTAATAAAGATTCCTGCATTGTGAAATGTTTCTCGGGATCTCACCACTGAAAGAATTATTACTAAAGTCGATCCTTCCAAGCCTTCTTAAACGACCAATTTCTTCCGGTATTTGGCCATGGAAGCTGTTATTTTGCAAAATGATGGTTTTGAGAAAAGAAAGATTACCTATATGAGGTGAAATGGATCCCACTAGGCCCTGAGACATCAGATTGATTGATACTACTCTGCTTTGATGCCTTTGGCTGCACAAAATGCCATTCCAGCTGCAAATATGTAATGTTTCGTCCATGAGTTTAAGGCCCCCCAGTGGATCATCATTTATAGCATTCTTGAAGGCTAGAAGTGCTTGTAGGTCGTCGTTCGAGCACGTTGCAGGAGTAGTAGCCAACTGGAAGAAGAAGAAGAAGAACCATAGAATCATGAAAGGACTATTGAAGGAAAGTTTTACCATAGTTTTTATTTTTAAATGGACTGGTATCTTGCTTGGTTTTATTGATGATCCATCTAAAGACTTAAATGTTGACACAATAGAATTAGCTAACAATTGATCCATTCAACCTTTCTTTCTCAGACACATTAAATACGTTCACACACAACAATGAACAAAAATTCAGCAAATGACAGAATTCTTCAATGGAATGTATTGACCGGTAAGCATAAACAAGCTAATAAAGCATTACTAGTCATGTGGTATTGAATCTATCTCTAGGAGAGGAAAGCAACATAATAATTTATGTATAAACACTCGACTAGATAGATTACTTGGATAAATTGGTAAATTTAATTTTTACAGAAGATAAAAGAAGTAGGAGTATTTGTTATTACATTATTACATTCTAGGAGAGATAGAGGCGCGCAATGGATACTTCATGACAGTGGTGAACTCTTGCTTCTCAGAAAGATCAATTTCATCTCCTTCAACGGGTGTCCACTCGAAGTACCAAATCAAATTGGCAACAAAATATTCCAAATGAAGTAGAGCCAATGCAGAGCCCGGACACATCCTCCTGCCAGCACCAAATGGCATCATTTTGATCTCTCTACTCCCGGTTATATCAAATGTGGAGGCCAGGAACCTCTCGGGCTTGAACTCCATTGGATCCTTCCACACCGTAGGATCCCAACCCATGTCTGCTACCATGAAATTCACTAGAGCATTTTTCGGGATCATGTAACCATCCAATTCAACATCATGTGTCACCTTATGAGGCAAAACAAAGTGCCCTGGGGGATGGCGCCTCAAGCCTTCTAACACCACTGCTTTTAGGTATGGCATCTTGTGTAAGTCCTCTTCCTCCACTACCTGCCCTTCTCTGTTATCACGGGGAGGGGGTGGCCCCATGACGCCACTTATCTCTTCGTAAAGCTTGTCCTGGAGGTGGCGGTACTTGACCAGGTTAGCCATGATCCACTGTAGAGCAGTGGATGTGGTATCAGTGCCCGCGCTGAGAAATTCACTGCACATGCTTACCATGTCTCCTTCATCCAATTTCCTGTTTTCTTCGGGAAGCTGCAAATCCACCAGCGTGTCCACATATGCCACTACTTCGTCCCCTTCATTGCTATCCTCATTGATGTTGTTCATAGTTTTTTTGGCTTGGAGTCGAGCTCTGATGAGGGGAATCAATACTTTCTCCTGATCCAGGCGCATTTGAATTAGCTCCTTCCACCGCTTACGAAACAAAATCTTCCCCAATCGAGGCCAGAAATTGAGCGTGTTGAAACGGCGAAAACCCAAAAGAAGTCCACGCTGCACGGATTCAATTTCCTTGATTTGATTCTCCTGGAGCTTGTTCCCAAAGCACATGAGCACGAGTAGACAGAACATGGCGTACTGGAAATGATCAATCAGCCTTACCGACGATTCCAATTTGGCTGCATCGAGTATACGGTGGACCAGAACAGAAAGCACCCACCGACGAGAGGTGGAGTAGGACTTGACACGGGAGGGATGGAGGATCTCGTGGGTGAGGTTGCGGCGGAGGATACGCCACGAGGGGCCATAGGTGGAGGAGCTGATTGCTTTCTGCGTTCTGTTCAAAATTCGGCTAGTAGGTGGTGGTGCGGGGCGGTCGGCGAAGACGGCGCCATTCTGGACGAGGGCGTGGTGTGCAAGGGAGTGACTGCCGACGAATACTAAGCAGCGGGGGCCGATTCGCAAGGTGATGAGAGGGCCGTAGCGGGTTTTGAGGTGGCGGAGGATGAACTCGAGCTGTGAGATAGGCTTGCGGAGCCATATCAGGTTGCCGATGAACGGGAGGCTTGGGGGTCCCGGTGGGAGGCTATTTTTACTATTGCCAGATTGCCGGAATACACTGAAAATGGATTTGACGAGTGCCAAGACGCATAGTGAGACGATGATGGTAAACCAAGACTCCATGTTCAAGTATTCTCGTTCAGGATATTTGTCAGTTGTGTTTAGTGATAATGTTTGGTTTTTGTTTTCTGAGGCGGTTATTTGTCGGTTCTATGATGCGAATTTACTTATTTAATATTCATTTTATTACGTGGGTTGTTTCAATGTCTTTTTCTCTTTTCTTTTTTTATTTCAGTTCTAAGTCTACAATTATTTTGAAATAAAATTCATGATACAAATGTCTTTATGTGGATTGTGGAATGATTCTTTGGGTTGGAATTATTATAATGAGATTCTTTGGGTATAAAAATTTATTTTAAGGGATTTTAGTAATTTTTTCTATTTTTTATTTCATTTTTTTAATTGTAATGTATGATGACCATGAATTTTAAGACATTAAATGAAAAGAAGTTTTAATAGGAATTGTCATAAGTAAAATCTCAAAAAAAAAAAAAGGAAATCTTTTATTTATTATCTTCTATCTATCTATTCTATTATAAAAGTATGAGTAATTTTTTGAAACTTTTGATGTACCTAATATGTCTCTATGTAATTCACCTTTTTAATGGTAAAAAAGTTAAAATAATAAAAAAATAAAGAGGAGTGACCTAATATACTTTTATATCTACTATACAAAGCACAAGTTATTTCCATATTATTAACATTGAGAAACAATAATATATATATATATATATATATATATATATGTTGAGAATAAGAACTTAAGAATTTCATTATCATCTAAAAGAGTAATTTAATTATGGATCATCCATTTACTATCCTTTCAAGTAACTCATGAGATGTAGACAAAATTTGGTTCTAATTTTTCATCTATAAAGATTTAAATTTTTTATCTTGGCAGTTCTCTTAAAAGCATTTTCAAGTATATCTCTTGCTTTCTTAACAGTCTTGTTCGGTTTTTTAAATCATGCTCTCACATAGATTTAGAAGTTCATTTATAAAAAACATGCTGTAAATTCTTATCACTTTGGGACATACTCAGAAAACCCCTTCTAGAAAACAAATATGGATCACTTATGTCATCTTATAGTTATTTAAATGCATTCCATTTGAGAATATAGTTGTTAAAATGCATTCCCGTTCAAGTAATTGTTGGCATTTGTGGGTATATGAAAAAGTGTGTGAACACCACTTTTGCGTATGAAATTCGAACACCATAAGTATCGGGGATACTAAGTTGTATTGGATATTTTTATTCTACTCCGAGAGTAGATTAGTTTAGCATTTCGAATTTCTAAATTCGGAGTTGAAACGAATGAGAAATTAATTGCTAATGTTGGGTGTTTGAATGTGTATATCCCACATTGGATATAAACCATAAGTTGTATGAGTTTATATACATTTGCCTAAAGGTAAAGGGTTGGCCCTTTGGGTCATCCACTTTGGTCCTTTGTGTGAAGGGGGGAAGAGCTATGTAATTGTGTCTTGGCCCAATTTCTTAGCTCCTCACTCGGGCTCGGGCTTTGGGCTTTGGCTGAGATGTGTGGTTGTTGGGCTTTGGACCTCTTCTTATCTTTTTGAGCCAAAGTTTAATTAATTTGATTAATTGGGCCCAGTTCTCTTTTGGGCCAAAATTAACTAAGCCCATTTTCAGTTTCTTCTTCTAGAAACCAGCAAGGCATGTCTCCTGTTCCTTTCTCATGCAGAAGATTTCAGACGTTTCCTTACCTGTCTCCAGCCGAAAGTTGAAGTGTTTTGTTTCTTTTGGAGCCGAAACTTTTGACATTCATCAGCTGATTCTTTTTGGCTTTCTATTTTGGTTTTCAATCTGGTTTTGTTGCCTATAAAAAGGCTCTCCCAGGTTGTGTTCAAAACACACCAAAAACAGAAAATAATTCTGCATTGTCTCAAAGCATTCTACATACATAAAAATTCTGAGAGTTCTTGGGCAAATATAGTTCGTGGGTTTTGTTCTTGAAGTGGTTCAATTACAAATATATAATCGTTGTATCTTGGGAAGTTAATTGCACGATCCCGTACCACCGTAGGCGGGGCAATATAGCTTTAAGGATAGAGAGTTCATCTCTCGCCTCGATTGTCATATTGTTCGTCGTATTACTATTTTCAGAAATTTTCTTACAAAGTGCACAGATTTGCAACAAGCTTAAAGCTATATCTATTTTGTTGTTAATTTTTGTGCTTGTTCGAACATTCTGGAAATGGCTCATTTCGATTCTAATGAAAATGCTGCTGCTGCTCTCGACTTTGGACTTGGACCTGGAGCTGGTCTCGGTCTTGGTCTTCCTTCTGGTTTTGCCTCGGGTTCAGGGGTTAGGTCCGGTTCAGGCTCTGGTCCGAATACACCGGTTGTAACTCCAGTTATTCCGGTAATTCAGGCTCGGACTGAAAGGCTAACTCCGATTGTACCACCGGTGAATACAAGTATCCCGGCGCAGGCTGAAAGGCCAACGAAGTTCAGCGGGGTTGACTTCAAACGTTGGCAACAAAAGATGCTTTTTTATCTAACTACTTTGAACCTGGCAAGGTTCTTACGGGAAGACGCCCCGTCTGTCCCTGAAGATTCTGACGATGTTCAAATGAGAACGGCATATGATGCCTGGCAACACTGTGATTTCCTTTGCAGGAATTACGTGCTCAATGGTTTGGATGATTCACTTTATAGTGTTTATCACTCCATGAAATCGTCAAAAGACCTCTGGGAGGCATTACATAAGAAGTATAGAACTGAGGACGCTGGACTGAAAAAGTTCATGGTCGCAAAGTTCTTAGACTTCAAAATGATGGACTCTAAGTCCGTCGTAAGCCAGGTCCAAGAGCTTCAGATTATAATACATGAAGTTCATGCCGAGGGAATGGCTTTGAGTGAGAATTTTCAAGTGGGGTCTGTGATTGAAAAATTACCGCCCTCATGGAATGAATTCAAGAACTACCTAAGGCATAAACGAAAGGAGATGAGCTTAGAAGAGTTGGTTGTCAGGCTCAGAATTGAGGAAGACAACCGGGCTTCTATCAGAAGGGCTCCTGTTCCATCAATGGCTAACGTCGTTGAAGTTCCGAAAAGTTCTAACCGAAAAAGAAAGTTCCAAGGGAATTTTCAGTCCCAGAAAAATCAAGCTGGGAAAGGAAAGCCGAAACATGGTGACGGCTCTGACGGTGGTTGCTTTAATTGCGGCCGTACTGGTCATTGGACTAAAGACTGTAGACAGCCCAAGAAAATTAATTATCAGTCACAAAAGAAAGGTTCTGGCAAGTATAAAGGCAAGAATCAGGTTCAGAACAGGGTTTCGAACCAGGTGCAAAATCATGTGCACTTAGCTGTTGATGATGTCCAGGGCATCAATGAGTTAATTGACGACCTGTCAAATAAACAGGTGCCAATCGATCTAACTAATCTTGATCTGACTGCCGTCGTGTTCGAAGCCAATATGGTGGACAACTCGAGGGAGTGGTTCATAGACACTGGGGCTACTCGCCACATCTGTTCCGACAGAGATGCTTTCTCGTCCTATTCCCCAACTGAAGGACGAAGATTGTTTATGGGAAATTCAGCCACTTCACCAGTGGTTGGAATGGGGAAAGTTGTGCTGAAGATGACTTCAGGCAAAGAACTGACATTGACTGAAGTTCTTCATGTTCCGGAGATTCGAAAGAATTTGGTATCCGGTTCAGCTTTGGTCAAGAATGGGTTCAAGATTGTCTTCGAAGCTGATAGGTTTTCTTTGACTAAGAGAGGAATTTATGTAGGAAAAGGTTACCTTGAGCAGGGCCTTTTCAAAATGAATGTAATGAATGTAATTCGCTCTCTTGTAATTGAAAACGGTGGAAATAAAAGGATTGAGAATTCTGTTTATTTGCTTGAGTATTCTAATTTGTGGCATGTTAGACTAGGACATGTCAATTATAATACTATTCGAAGATTGGTCAACTTGAATTTATTACCAACTTTTAAAGTTGAAAATGAACATAAATGTGAAATTTGTGTTGAGGCAAAGCTAGTCAAACAACCATTTCCTTCAGTGGAAAGAAACACCGCACCTCTAGAACTTATTCACAGTGATATCTGTGATTTGAAGTTTGTGCAAACTAGAGGTGGGAAAAAGTATTTCATTACATTCATAGATGACTGCACAAAGTATTGTTATGTGTATTTACTAAGAAGTAAAGACGAAGCGCTTGGAGCGTTTACACATTACAAAACTGAAGTTGAAAATCAACTTGAGAAAAGAATAAAATCTATCCGAAGTGATAGAGGTGGAGAATACGGAGCGCCGTTTGATGAATTCTGTACCGACTCTGGAATTATTCATCAAACAACGGCACCATACTCACCTCAATCCAATGGCATTGCTGAACGCAAGAATCGCACTCTCAAAGAAATGATGAATGCGATGTTGTTAAATTCTGGATTACCGCAGAATTTGTGGGGGGAGGCGATCCTCTCCGCCAACTATATCCTTAACAAGATTCCCCACAAAAGTAGGAGTGAGACTCCGTACGAACTTTGGAAAGGTCAAAAGCCTTCTTACAAGTACCTCAAAGTGTGGGGTGTTTGGCTAAGGTAGAAATACCCAAACCCAAACAAGTTAAGATAGGGCCTAAGACTATTGATTGCATATTCATAGGTTATGCACTTAATAGTAGCGCCTATCGATTTCTGGTTCATAAATCAGAAATATCTGAGATTCATGAAGGTACTATCATGGAATCTAGAAATGCTTCGTTTTTTGAGGATGTCTTTCCAAGTAAGGAAAGAAATGAGCAAGTTCCTCTTAAAAGAACATTTGATGAGTCTACGAGTAGTTCTAATCCTGGGGATGAAGAACCACGTCGTAGCAAAAGGGCAAGAGTGCCTAAATCATTTGGTCCCGATTTTGTTTCATATACATTAGAAGGGGAGCCAAATACGATTAAGGAAGCTATGTCCGGTCCAGATGCTCAACTCTGGAAAGAGGCTATCAATAGTGAAATCGAGTCTATTTTACACAACCATACCTGGGAGTTGGTTGATCTTCCAAAGGGAAGTAAGCCTTTAGGCTGTAAATGGATTCTGAAAAGAAAGTATAAGACTGATGGAACTATTGATAAGTATAAGGCCCGTTTGGTAGTCAAAGGATACCGACAAACGGAAGGTCTTGATTTCTTCGATACTTATTCTCCGGTAACCAGAATAACATCCATAAGATTATTCATCGCTATTGCCGCATTGCAAAACCTTGAGATACATCAAATGGATGTTAAGACTGCGTTTCTGAACGGAGAATTAGATGAAGAAATATACATGGAACAACCCGAGGGGTATGTTGCTCCTGGAAAGGAGAAGAAAGTGTGTAAACTTGTAAAGTCACTTTACGGACTTAAACAAGCGCCAAAACAGTGGCATGAAAAGTTTGATAGCACGATGTTGTTAAATGGTTTCAAGATCAACGAATGTGATAAATGCATGTATGTTAGACAAACACATAACGCATATGTCATCGTGTGTCTATATGTAGATGACATGTTGATAATGGGTAGTAATCATGAAATCATCATGAGTACTAAAGGCATGTTAAAGAAGAACTTTGACATGAAGGATATGGGACTTGCAGACGTCATCTTAGGGATTAAAATCCTGAGGACTTCTGAAGGACTAGTCTTATCGCAATCTCATTACGTTGAGACGGTTTTGGAAAAATTCCTTCCTAGCGATAGTGCACCAGTCAAGACGCCAGTGGACTTGAGCGTTCATCTACGCAAGAACCATGGCGAACCCGTATCGCAGTTAGAATATGCTAGGATAATTGGGAGTGTGATGTATATCATGAACTGTACTCGCCCTGATCTAGCTTATTCTATGAGCAAGTTGAGTAGGTTCACGAGTAATCCAAGTGTAGAGCATTGGAATGCTTTAACTAGAGTTCTTAAGTATTTAAAGTATACTAAAGAATATGGATTACACTACTCCAAATATCCAGCTGTAATTGAGGGATACAGTGATGCTAATTGGATATCAGACACGAACGACTCCAAGTCCACAAGTGGGTATGTATTTACCGTTGGTGGAGGAGCGCTGTCGTGGAAATCTTCTAAGCAAACTTGCATAGCCCGTTCCACAATGGAATCAGAATTCATAGCTTTAGATAAGGCTGGTGAAGAAGCTGAGTGGCTAAGAAATTTCTTAGAAGATGTTCCCTGTTGGGAAAAACCTGTGCCTCCGATTTTGATTCATTGCGACTGTATGTCGGCAATTGGGAGGGCTCAGAGTAGTATGTATAATGGTAAGTCTAGACATATTCGTCGTAGGCATAATACCATTAAGCAGTTGATCTCTAACGGGATTATTTCCATTGATTATGTGAAATCAAAAGAGAATATTGCAGATCCTTTGACGAAAGGATTGCCTAGAGATCAAATATGCTACCTATCAAGAGGAATGGGGTTAAAGTCTACAAATTAAAAATTGACACAGCGGTAACCCAACCATATTGACTGGAGATCCCAAGATCATGGTTCAATGGGACAACTAAGTTGTGAAAATTCTGGAGAGCACTTAAGAGTTTAATAAACTCTAAACCCATTGCCTAGGATAAAGAAGTGCATCCTACAAGTGTAGCAAAGGGTAAGTCTGAACTTTTAATGATTCCTATACTGTCATGAAAATGAAGTGGAGTATGGTAAGATACTCTTAAATAGGAGATCACCTATGTAAGTGTGAGGTGTAGGCCGCCTCAACATTGGGTAACATGTAAACATTTATGAAACCAAGAGAGGGCGCCATGGCCAAAATGGGTCCAACAGTGAGAACTAAAAATTTGCTTAGAAAATTTATCATGTGAATATCATTGTCTGGTTTTACACGAACGGCTGAACAATTCAAGGCATCATGTTCATTGGGTAGCCTAGTAAATCCGATGATATCTCACTAAGAAAGGTTCAAAGCCAAAAGCTACCTCTTCTGATGTGATAAAAAGTCGTTTGAACTCTCAGTTTCATGCATTGCATTAATTTCATTCGTGTGGGGGATTGTTGGCATTTGTGGGTATATGAAAAAGTGTGTGAACACCACTTTTGCGTATGAAATTCGAACACCATAAGTATCGGGGATACTAAGTTGTATTGGATATTTTTATTCTACTCCGAGAGTAGATTAGTTTAGCATTTCGAATTTCTCAATTCGGAGTTGAAACGAATGAGAAATTAATTGCTAATGTTGGGTGTTTGAATGTGTATATCCCACATTGGATATAAACCATAAGTTGTATGAGTTTATATACATTTGCCTAAAGGTAAAGGGTTGGCCCTTTGGGTCATCCACTTTGGTCCTTTGTGTGAAGGGGGGAAGAGCTATGTAATTGTGTCTTGGCCCAATTTCTTAGCTCCTCACTCGGACCTCGGACCACGGACTCGGGCTCGGGCTTGGTCCGGGGCCGGGATCGGGTCGCCGGTCGTTGGGCTTTGGGCTTTGGCTGAGATGTGTGGTTGTTGGGCTTTGGACCTCTTCTTATCTTTTTGAGCCAAAGTTTAATTAATTTGATTAATTGGGCCCAGTTCTCTTTTGGGCCAAAATTAACTAATTAATTTAGGCCCATTTCCAGTTTCTTCTTCTAGAAACCAGCAAGGCATGTCTCCTGTTCCTTTCTCATGCAGAAGATTTCAGACGTTTCCTTACCTGTCTCCAGCCGAAATTGCCAGCCGAAAGTTGAAGTGTTTTGTTTCTTTTGGAGCCGAAACTTTTGACATTCATCAGCTGATTCTTTTTGGCTTTCTATTTTGGTTTTCAATCTGGTTTTGTTGCCTATAAAAAGGCTCTCCCAGGTTGTGTTCAAAACACACCAAAAATAGAAAACAATTCTGCATTGTCTCAAAGCATTCTACATACATAAAAATTCTGAGAGTTCTTGGGCAAATATAGTTCGTGGGTTTTGTTCTTGAAGTGGTTCAATTACAAATATATAATCGTTGTATCTTGGGAAGTTAATTGCACGATCCCGTACCACCGTAGGCGGGGCAATATAGCTTTAAGGATAGAGAGTTCATCTCTCGCCTCGATTGTCATATTGTTCGTCGTATTACTATTTTCAGAAATTTTCTTACAAAGTGCACAGATTTGCAACAGTAATTTGCACTCCTTCTGTAATGCCCATCCCACATGGGAAAAAGGAAGAAAGATAAGTTAATTTATAAAGAGAACCCTAGGATTCAAGTGTAACAATGGATATCCATTTTGGGCCGTGGTTCAAATGCCCAACTACAGGTTACGCTCAGTGGGTTTGATGGGATTTCTCTTGTCCAACGGGCTCGTGAGCCCGGGGCGTGACAAATGGTATCAGAGCCGCTCGTCAGCCGGAAGTGGGAGTTCGGTGCTTCAACGTGAAATCTCGGTATCTGCTATGAAGTAGCCCGAGGTTCTCGGATCCGCTATGAAGAATAGTCAGAGGCAAATCCGGTGGTAGCCTAGAGAGTCCCGACGCCTGATGACGGATCCTGGACTGAGTCACGCCCCGACGAGGACGTCGCTCCTCGAAGGAGGGGGGGTGATTGTAATGCCCATCCCACATGGGAAAAAAGAAGAAAGATAAATTAATTTATAAAGAGAACCTTATGACTCAAGTGTAACAATAGATATCCATTTTGGGCCGTGGTTCAAATGCCCAACTACAGGTTACGCTCAGTGGGTTTGATGGGATTTCTCTTGTCCAACGGGCTCGTGAGCCCGGGGCGTGGCACCTTCGGCTATTTTTTTTGGCTAACCTCTTTTAGCTATTGTTGAACACTCTAAATGTCACAAAATGATAATATAAATTATGGATTTCATGCATATATAGCAATAGATTATTTTCTTCTTGAAATTGCGATATGGTTGTGCCAATGCTGAATTAGAGAGGTGAATAGAACATTGATCGGGTCATTCCCATCCGCCTTTTAACGTGTCTTCTGCCATTCGGAATTCAGAAGTTTTCATGTAGCCCTCTAACATCCAACTAAAAGAAAAGGAAATGGACCCCATTAGCACAAGAATCAAAAAGTAAAATAGTGAATAAAATAAGTAATTAAAAATCTTTGCTAAGTGCACTGAGAAAATAGAAAACACAAATTACCAATAGTTCAGAAGAGGATCGACAAATCAGACTTATAGAAGTCAATACTTTGTTAGGAAAAATGATGTTGTGTACCTCTTCGCAAATAGTACATTAGTGGCCTTTTTAATGATGATCCACAATAGTAAATTAATATATAGTAGCTGAATAGACAATTCCAACAAAAGGTTAATTATTAGCTATTATGTTTAGCAGTGGAACTAGAATGAGTATTTTAAACACAATAAATGGTACTTATAGTTAGTAGTTGAACAGAGCCAATCAAAATAATAACGAGGCTCTTTAAAAACGGCCTCAAACAAATTATCATATGGGGATGAATCGGATGCCTTTTCAAATGAAACATATGTGACTCTTCAAATTATGATAAGGGATGAAACGATCTCAAGTGTACACTAATCATTATTATTGTAATAACAGTGACATATAGTCTAATAGATAGATAATGATAATAATCACTTAATTTATAATAAATTTACTTAGTTAAAGACAATTGTATGTTTTCACAATTGGAAGAAACATATTCCAAGATCCATACTTTTTTGGACAAAAAATGGTGTCTTTTCACAATTGGAATAAACACATTCCAAGATCTATACTTTTACAATAGTAGTAGTAGTAGTAGTAGTAGTAGTAATAATAATAATAATAATAATAGATTTGTACTTCTATTGTAGAATCTTAATGATAAGTAATACATAATTATAATTATATTTGCATAACGACTCTACAAGAAAATTTATATAGAGGACTCTACAAAGGAATTATATACGGACAATAATCAAATGTGAAATTATATAAACACTATAATTTATTCATCAAAAGAAAGAAGAATATAAAAGAAAGCTAAATTTGCCTTTTCTTTTCTTCTTTTTCTACAAATTCCTCTGTTAATTGTATGTACATGAATGACAACAGTTTATAACCAAAACTTCAAAACTAAAATGTGGACTATATCATTAACAATTAGTCCCCAATCTATTAATTTCGACACCCGACAACCCAACCTTTGTCAACTGTGTTCATTTGACTATAGCCGGCAAAATATTTTGGAATATTCCGTCTGAGCCAAGGTGCAAAGTGCACATATTATGTAATCAATGAAAAGTATGGGAGCACAAATGTCATACGATAGGGTGCGAAATATACAGCTTTTGACAAATTCGGACAGAATATTCAAAAAGATTCCACCAACCACGATCAAAATATTAAAGTTTATTGAACAATAATTCACTTGGTTAAATTACTATTCAAATATATACAATTTCTAAATTGAACATTATTTATATACATGATTATCGAAAGCATATGATTCACGTGCAACGTATATGTAATTTACTAGTATTTTAAAAATTAAACATGATATTTGCTCTTATCTTAGGCAAGAGACTATAGATACATAGACTGCCCCTTTTTAAGTTCCTAGTTAGAATGTCAAAATCTTTCCCTCTAGAAATGCAATCCAAATTCTCCATCACATAAAATGAGTAACATCTCCTATTACAAACTTGGATGTCCGAATTCGACACCATGTACAACTGAATGATTGTGAAGTGTAGAGAGCAACAATGTGTTCTCTCTCAAGTCACTATATACGCATTTTTTATCTTATGCAATTTTGTAACAACATCTGTCATCGCCATTTGATCACCAGGCAATTCTTTTGAACACGCCACTCCAATTCCTAGTACAGAAATCATACAATTCTTGATTGTACTGCTATTCGTGTCGTGTTGATTGTACTCAAGTAGAACGAATGAAGAATTCAAGCAAGGAAGAATTCAACAGAGAAGCTGGAACTATTCCATTAAAATGATTGTCTTCCAGATCAATAAAACTCAAATTTGGAAATGTTGATCCTATATCAGAAGGTATAGTTCCTTGGAGATGATTAGAACGCATTGAGAAACTAGACATACTGGAAATATTATATAAACCAGACGGGATTCTACCAATCAACCTGTTTTCAGCTAAATTAAGCAGTTCAAGTTTTTTAAGTTGGATAAGTGAATCAGGAATTTTTCCTTCCAAGCCACGGTTTCCTAAAGAAAGTAACACTAAACTTGTTAAATTTCCAATGAATTGTGGAATAGTCCCTGAAAGGTTGTTTTGTGTTAAGCCTAAAGCTTTGAGTTTGATCAAAGAACCTATCTCGGGGATTATGATTCCTGTGAGATCATTGTCAATCATATTCAGGAAATAAAGATTCCTGCATTGTGAAAGGTTTCTCGGGATTAGACCACTGAAGGAGTTATTACTAAATTAGATCCATTCAAGCCTTCTTAGTCGACCGATTTCTTTGGGGATTTGGCCATGGAAGGTGTTATTTTGCAAAATGACGGTTCGGAGAAAAGAAAGATTACCTATATGAGGTGAAATCGATCCCACTAGGGCCTGAGACATCAGATTGATTGATACTACTCTGTTTTGATGCCTTTGGCTGCATAAAATGCCTTTCCAGCTGCAAAAATGTAATGTTTTGTTCCATGAGTTAAAGGCGCCCAGTGGATCATCATTTATGGCATTCTTGAAGGCTAGCAATGCTTGTAAATCAGTTTCGTTGTTTGCGGATGCTACAGGAGTAGTGGCTAAGTGAAAGAATAACCTTAGAATCATGGAGAGACTAGTGACAGAAAGTTTTGCCATAGTTTTTATTTTTAAATGGACTGGTATCTTGCTTGGTTTTATTGATGATCCATCTAAAGACTTAAATGTTGACACAATAGAATTTGTTTTAAATGAATTGGTAATCTGCTTGGTTTTATTGAGTGATGATCATTGTGTTTCCTCTCAAGTCACAATATACGCATTTTTTATCCCATGCAATTCTGTAACAACATCTGTCATCAACATTCGATCTCCGGGTAATTCCTTTGAACATGCCACTCCAATTCCTAGTACAGAAATCATACAGTTCTTGATTGTACTACTATTCATATTGTGTTGTTTGTACTCAAGTAGAATGAATGGATCCACAACTTCCATCACTTGATTTGGCAATGCTCTACTCACAAAATCATATAGACCCTCGTCATATGTTGGTCTTCTGTTTGTGAACATCTCCAACAAAAAAATCCCGTAGCTATATACATCCCCCGCTGTTGAAACCATGTCGCTCATGCCATACTCTACAAATAAGGTTCGAGTTAGAATTAAATCAATAAAAACTACTTTGTTTTAAATGGGATTCACTTAAATAACTCGTCAGAACCATAATTTAAAACGAATACATACCAGGAGGAATATAGCCTATGGTACCCTTGATAGCAATTGAACTGCTATCATGTGTTGAATATATACTAGAAACAACTTTTGCCAATCCAAAATCTCCCAAATGGGCAGTCATATTTTCATCCAAAAGAATGTTACTCGGCTTCAAATCGCCATGAACGATACTCGAATCCGTGCCACAATGTAGGTATTCAAGTGCAGATGCAATATCAATGGCAATACAAAGCCTCTCAACTATGCTGAGATTTCTTCTACTTTCTTCATCTGAATTTTCTTGATGCAGCCATTTTTCCAAACTTCCATTTGCCATATATTCATAAACCAATGCCTTAAAATCTTTACCTTGATAATCTGTGCTAGGACATATACTCAATATTTTCACAAGGTTTCTATGCCGTATCCCTCTTAGTGCATTGCATTCTGCCAAGAAGCTTCTAGAAGCCCCTTTAACATCCAGTTTGAGAACTTTTACCGCCACCATTGATTTCCCATCATCAAGAGTTCCTTTGTAGACTGATCCAAATCTTCCGGACCCGAGTAAATTGGCCTCAGAAAATCCGCCAGTGGCTTTTAAGAGATCTGTATAAGATAGCCTCAAAAACTCAGTCACAAAAGCGGGCATTGAAGATTGGGTTCTTTGAGATTTTTGTCGCCTGTATATAAACATGTAGTAGCATAGTGCAAGGAATATGGCTAGAGCACCCACTACCGGGATCAAGATTTTCCATAAAGTGGATAAGTGTTTCTTCTTGGAATCTTTTGGTTGGCAAGGAGGAAGATTTAAGTGTGGAATACCTCCACATAAGTCATTGTTTCCTTCAAGCGAGATTGCACTTTCATTTCGAAATAGTCCTTGAGTCGGGACTTCACCTTGCAGCCTATTGAAAGATAGATTCAAATTTATCAAAGCCATCCCACTTAGGAATCTTGGGATTAGCCCTGATAAGTTATTATGTGAAAGATCCAATTCTTGCAAACCCCTCAAAGTTCTTAGTCCATCGGGTATTTCTCCGTTAAGATAATTGCTCTGTAGACGAAGCCACTCCAGCCTTATGCAGGTTCTCAAAGAATCTGGAATAATCCCTGATAGTCTATTGTGGGATAAATCCAAGTTCACAAGATTTCTCAAAGAGCCAACTTCTGATGGGATAGAACCCGTTAAGGCATTGTAGGATAAGTTAAAGGAAATGGAAATAGAGGAAAGGCTGATAATTTCTCGAGGTATTGAACCGTTGAGATTGTTATCAGAAAGGTCTAAGCTTAGCAAGTTGGTACAATTGCTAAGACTTTGAGGTATATTCCCGTAAAAATTGTTTCCCCTTAAATAAAGATGGTTCAACAATGTTAAGTTACCTAATGAAAAAGGTAGCTCATTTGTCAATCTGTTTCCCCACAAGTAAATTTCTTGCAACTTATTGAGTTCACCAATGACATAAGGAATAGGGCCTTCGAGATCATTATTTGCAATATTTAAGCGATTTAGACCGATGAGGTTTCCAATACCAGAAGGAATAGTTCCATGTAACTGATTGTTAGCAATAGCTAAATAGCTTAGGTGAGTTGAAAGATTGGAAATAGCGTCCGGCAATGAACCACTCAAAAGATTATCGAAAACTGAAAGAGTTTCGAGGCTAGAGCAATTTGTCATTGATGAAATAAAACTGATATCTCCCTCCAAATGATTAGATGAAAGAATTAGGGACTGGAGAGATGAAAGTCTGCTAAAATCCTTTATGATTTGCCCTGTGAAATTGTTTGAAGATAAATATAATCTTTCAAGCGAGGACGCATTCGACAGAGAAGCTGGAATTACTCCATTAAAATAATTTTCGTCCAAAATAAGAAACCTCAAATTTGGAAAGTTGAAGCCTATATCAGAAGGTATGGTTCCTTGGAGACGATTAGAACGCATTGAGAAAATAGACATACTGGAAATATTATACAAACCAGATGGGATTCTACCAATCAACCCGTTTGCATCTAAATTAAGCAGTTGAAGTCCTTGTAGTTGGATAAGTGAATCAGGGATTTCTCCGTGCAAGCCACAGTTTCCTAAAGAAAGTAACACTAATTTTGTTAAATTTCCAATGAATTGTGGAATAGTCCCAGAAAGATTGTTTCTTGATAAGCCTAGAGCTTCGAGTTTGATCAAAGAACCTATCTCAGGGATTATAATTCCTGTCAGATCATTGTCAACTAAATTTAGGTAATAAAGATTCATACATTGTGAAAGGTTTCTCGGGATTTCACCACTGAAAGAATTATTACTAAATTCGATCCATTCAAGCCTTCTTAATTGACCAATTTCTTCCGGGATTTTTCCATGGAAGCTGTTATTTTGAAAAATGATGGTTCTGAGAAAAGAAAGATTACCAATATGAGGTGAGATCGATCCCACTAGGCCCTGAGACATCAGATTAATTGATACTACTCTGCTTTGATGCCTTTGGCTGCATAAAATGCCTTCCCAGCTGCAAAAATGTAAATTTTCGTTCCATGAGTTTAAGCCTCCATTTATGGCATTCTTGAAGGCTAGAAGTGCTTGTAAGTCGGTTTCGTTGTTCGAGCACGTTGAGGGAGTAGTGACTAAGTGAAAGAATAACCAAAGGATCATGGAGATACTAGTGATCGAAAATTTTGCCATAGTTTTTGTTTCGAATGGATTACGGTCTTGATTGGTTTTATAATTTTATTGAGTGATGATCATGTATATAATTAGGAATTTCATGATCTTAAATGAGACTTAGATGATGACACAATAAGATTAGCTAACATTTGATCC
Source organism: Buddleja alternifolia (assembly GCA_019426215.1). NCBI lineage: Eukaryota > Viridiplantae > Streptophyta > Magnoliopsida > Lamiales > Scrophulariaceae > Buddleja > Buddleja alternifolia. The sequence goes on along the minus strand of WHWC01000399.1, from coordinate 6,893 downwards.
AGTCAATCTTTCGTTCTCAAACACATTAAATATGCTCACACACAACAATGTATAAAAGTTGAACAAATGGCAGAAAATCCTTTAATGGAGTGTCTTGAATTCAACCCCGGGGTATTACAGATTTTGACTTCTGTTTTGCCAACTAGCTGCTAGACTTGTTCAAACAGATTTTTCAACACAGAAATAATTGTCTTTCTATTTTTAGAAGTTTATCAGTGTCTTTTTCAGCAAATGATGACATAAACTTCTTGTGCTTCTCTTACTAAATTTAATGTGACAAATGATGACACAATTGAAACATTACAAAAGATTAGATTTAGAGCATAGTATATCAAAAATTTCTGATCAACATATTAATCAATTCGATCGAAAATACTTAGTACAGAGATGAACATCATTTGCAATTCCTATTGATGTAAATGATGCTGTATATACATAACAGTACATTAATGCATCAGTATCCAACAGAAAAAAGGAAGTTGAAGTTCAATTTACGTACTTGGTGTTGGTTTGCTTGAGAGCTTATAATACCCCGAAGAAGTGCGAACTAGGGAAACACAGAAATGTCATGAAAAAGAAACAAGTAGGAAATATGTTGATTCAAATCTCAAAGTTTCAAGCTACAGATATATGTTATTTGCTGGTATGAAGTCAAATTGAATTCAACAGAAATACCTTAGCAGGCCAAGAACAGAGAAAAATAATCATGCAATAGAAATGTTTTCGCGAATGAACCTTCAATTTATCAAAATTTTGATTGATTGCTCCATTTTTTTTTCCAACAATAAGAATTCACTCACGAGGAAATTTCCAGTGCCCCGACAGAAAAAGCAATTGGTAAAGTTGAATTTGAACTCGTGACCAACATCTAATGACACAACTGATCATAATTAAATTATAATGCATACACAAACATATATTTATTTACCCTTTTCGTGCCAATTCCACACAACACACACCAAAGTATCAAAACAAAAACACAAGAGTAGTACAAGCTTTGCAGATCACAGGGGTAATAACAAGACGAGAAAGTCTTTTCCTTATAGTTGTAGATGCCAATATCGTGCCCACCAAACTTGCACACATCAGGAATGTGAACCCACATAATTAAGTCGGGTACGTCTCTAAAGTAAATGGAATCGGGCTTGAGTTCAGGAAAATCAGCGGCTCTCATGGCAAATGAATGGTTGTTACCAATAAAGATAGCCAGTCCATCCAAGCAACCGTCCATGTACTTCAATGCTTTTTCCTTGGATCATATTAATTATTTATGAACAGTGAAATCAATCGTCTTGTAGGGATACCCCATACCACCAAGAACTTGAAGAAGCCTTGTTGAGTTTGATACAAATGTTGCATAACCAATCTATCTATCTATCTAACCTTGCTATTATTAATAATTGTTGTGGAACTCAGAGTCATATTCCACCAAATATAGAAATAACGAGGGAAATATTGTACTAGAAAACCACACTAGATTTAATTCCCAGGAAAGATTGGAGGCGTCACAACGGTCGCGCTTAAAACCCAACCTCCTCGACAGAATTAACTAGACGAATTTAATAGCACAATATAACACTACAACTATAACTAACAATGGCTACTTGAAGAATAGCACAAAATAAAGAACACCAAATTTAACGAGGTTCGGCTAATTTAGCCTACGTCCTCGGACCCCACCAAAATATTTCACTAAAGGACTAAAGTGAAACTATTACAAACTATAGAGGAAGAAAGAAGAAATTGCTAAAAGACTTAGGCAATTTGGGATGTTTTTCAAAGTGAAGAGGTGGGCTCCTTTTATACAAAAAATGAGCCCACCCTTTACAATTCTATCTATGTGGGATATTTCCTCTTTAAAAAATGAGCCACACTTCAACAAATCTCCACCTTGGCGAATTTCAAAATCTTCAATCTCCTCATCAAACGGGGTCACCAAAACCAATCTTCAAACTTTGACAATGTTGATCAAGTCCAAACAAAATTTGAATTTGATTGCAGTCACAACTTTTGTCAACATATCAGCAGGATTCTCAGTAGTATGGACCTTCTCGATCCTGACTCCACCTTCTTCGAGTATCTCTCTTATGAAATGATATCGAACATCAATATGCTTCGTCCTTGCATGATAAACTTGGTTCTTTGCTAAATGGATAGCACTTTGACTATCACAATGTATTTTCACATACTTTTGTCCAATTCCCAGTTCACCAAGCAACCCTTGAAGCCAAATTGCTTCCTTTACAGCCTCTGAAATTGCCATATACTCTGCTTCCGTAGTTGACAGAGCAACCGTTGACTGTAAGGTAGACTTCCAACTGACTGGTGCTTTAGCAAGAGTAAATACGTATTCTGTAGTTGATCTACGCTTATCTAAATCACCAGCATAGTCTGAATCGCAATATCCGACTACATACTGACTATGTTCCCGCTCAAATATCAAACCAACATCAGCTGTGTCATGGATGTATCGCAAAATCTATTTCACAGCTTGCCAATGTTCCTTTCCAGGATCATGCATATACCTGCTCACACCCCCCACTGCTTGGGAAATATCAGGCCTTGTACACACCATAGCATACATCAAGCTACCAACAACATTTGCATACGGTACTTTTGACATGTATTCCCGTTCTGCATCAGATTTCGGTGACAAAGCGGCGCTAAGCTTAAAATGAGGAGCAAGCGGAGTACTAACTGGTTTTGACTTTTCATCAATGCCAAAACGCCTCAACATCCTACTCAGATATTGTTTCTGAGTCAAACAAAGCCTCCTCAATTTTCTATCTCTGAAAATCTCCATGCCGAGAATCTTCTTCGCCTCACCTAGATCCTTCATCTCGAACTCTCTTTTCAAATGAGTCTTCAACTTCTCAATTTCTATTAGACTTGGGGAGGCAATCAACATATCATCAACATACAGAAGAAGATATATGAAGGATCCATCTTGTAGCTTGTGCAAATACACACAATGATCGTATTTGCTTCTTGTGTACCCAATTCCCATCATAAACTTGTCAAATCTCTTGTACCACTGCCTCGGAGATTGCTTCAATCCGTACAACGATTTTGAAGTTTACAAACCAAATTTCATTTTCAGCAACTTTGAATCCCTCTGGTTGAGTCATATAGATTTCCTCTTCCAAGTCTCCATGTAAAAATGCAGTTTTTACATCCAACTGAACTAGTTCAAAATCCAACTGTGCTACCAAAGCCAACAAAATTCTAATGGAGGAGTGTTTTACAACTGGAGAAAACACCTCATTATAATCAATGCCCTCCTTCTGAGCGTAACCTTTGGCCACCAATCTGGCTTTGTAGCGAACATCACCTTGGCTAGGAAATCCATCTTTCTTTGCAAATATCATTTGCATCCAATTGCCTTCTTTCCCTTCGGGAGACTGGCCAGTTCCCATGTTTGATTCTTATGAAGGGACTGCATTTCTTCACTCATGGCAATCCTCCACTTATCTTTCTCTGGTCCTTTGACTGCTTCAATATAAGTGGTAGGAACATCATCAGCGGCAATTGCAGATGCACAAGCCACCATATCATCAAAGCGAGCAGGCTTTCTGATTATCCTCTTTGGCTTGCTAGTTGCAATTGATTCAAGTTGCTGTGGAAGTTCTTGGGGTTGAACTTCCTCTTCTTCAAAATCTCCTTCTACCATAGGAGAATGATCAAGAGTTTCTTGATCTGCTGGGACAACAAACTTTTCAAACTCCACCTGTTTGGGAGCACCATCCTGCTGTTCTGCATTCACCTTTTCCAACACGGTAGATTCATCAAAGGTGACATCCCTGCTAAAGATTATTTTCTTTGTCTCTGGACACCAAAGGCGATAGCCTTTTATACCAGAGGTGATCCCCATGAACACTGCTTTCTTTGCTCTAGGATCCAACTTTGATTCCTTAACATGATAATATGCAGCGGAACCAAACACATGTAAGGAATCATAATCAGCAGCAGGCTTTCCAAACCATTTCTCAAATGGTGTTTTCCATCAATAGCAGTAGATGGTAGACGATTAACGAGATGACACGCATATGTCACAGCCTCAGCCCAAAATTCTTTACCCAACCCAGCATTGGATAACAAACACCGAACTTTCTCCAGCAAAGTCCGATTTATGCGTTCTGCCACTCCGTTCTGTTGTGGTGTATGTCTGACAGTGAAGTGTCTGACAATGCCTTCATCCTCACAAAATTTCTGAAATGGACCACTCCTAAATTCTCCACCATTGTCTGTACGGAGACGATTGACCTTTTTATCAGTCTGAGTTTCCATCATCTTTTTCCAATTGAGGAATACCTCAAACACTTCATCCTTTGTCTTCATCGTATACACCCAAACTTTCCGGGAAAAATCATCAACAAAGGTTACAAAATAGTGCTTCCCTCCCAAAGAACTCGTTTTGAGGGACCACCACACATCCGAATGAACATAATCCAAGATACCTTCAGTATTATGGATTGCTGTTCCAAATTTAACCCTTGTCTGTTTCCCACGAACACAAAGTTCACAAAACTCCAATTTGGAGTATTTCACTCCTTTGTTTTGTGAACGACCTCTGATGAACAAAACTTCTGCATCTCCGCCTGAACAAACTTGCTTGTCCTTCTCAGTTCATAACTGTATAGGGCAGCACAAACTTCGCTAAGAGATACAGCAGCAGCTTCCCGTGAAGTAGAGTGGTTTCAAGAAACTCAAACTCCTCAGGAAGGGATCCCAGCAACATCAGAGCCAAATCCTTCTCATCCAAATTTCCGTTCTTTTTCCTCTATATCATTTGGTTTATTTTTTCAATAGCCAAGTATAGACCTTGTTGAAAGAGTGCGTCTACAACTTCGCTTTGCCACATACCAAAATGGCCTGTGCCATCAAAAGACTCCACTGCCAATCGCGTATTCGCCACAGTGGTTCTCGCCCAAATGGACGACGACGATGCTTTTGAGGTGTCTTCCATTTTTGTTACAAATTATTCTTCAAGAGCCCTCCAAATGCGAAAGCCAAATAGCCCGAGAAAATTTCTGATGTGGAAGATCAGATTAAACTGCGACCACAGAGCATACTCAGAATACCCGAGCTCTGATACCACTTGTTGTGGAACTCAGAGTCATATTCCACCAAATATAGAAATAGCGAGGGAAATATTGTACTAGAAAACCACACTAGATTTAATTCCCAGGAAAGATTGGAGGCGTCACAACGGTCGCGCTTAAAACCCAACCTCCTCGACAGAATTAACTAGACGAATTTAATAGCACAATATAACACTACAACTATAACTAACAATGGCTACTTGAAGAATAGCACAAAATAAAGAACACCAAATTTAACGAGGTTCGGCTAATTTAGCCTACGTCCTCGGACCCACCAAAATATTTCACTAAAGGACTAAAGTGAAACTATTACAAACTATAGAGGAAGAAAGAAGAAATTGCTAAAGACTTAGGCAATTTGGGATGTTTTTCAAAGTGAAGAGGTGGTCTCCTTTTATACAAAAAATGAGCCCACCCTTTACAAATTCTATCTATGTGGGATATTTTCCTCTTAAAAAAATGAGCCACACTTCAATAATAATTACTATTAATAATTGATTTTATTAAGTAAAAGAGTCCATTGAATAGCAGAAAACCATTTATTAAGTAAAAGAGTCCAATAGCGAAACCATTTAGAAGTAGGAGTTCAAGTCTTCAAAACTCATCATAATCATTTTTAATCACCTCACTCCTTTTTGTCAAATTGTCGTACCGAGCATAACTTGAAGTTTTTTATTTGTCATGGAGTAAAGTATTCTAAAGGAGATATTCATGAAAGCTTGAAATTAGCTGCATTAATTTTCTTCAGTATGTCCAAGGTTTATCTATATGTTATATTATATACATAAATATGGTACGAAACCATTTAGTAGGACTCTAATCACATTAATAGGAATAAACCTTACTGTGAATATATCTATATATCATATATATTATATCTATATCTATATCTATATTTTTACTATATGTTAGACAAATTTTTAAATTTGTAAAGAAATATTAAACAAAATTTTAAAAAATAATTAAAAATCCAAAAAAAAATTGTAAGGAAACATAAGAAAAGTATATAAAAAAAACATTTTTTTTTTGAAAATACAGAAAAAATAATTTTAAGATGATATTAAGGAAACATAGCTTAATTTCAATTTATGATTTGTAGTATAAATTTTAAATATTTTTTTATTATTTATAAATGTATTAATTATACAAATGTTATTCATTATAAATAAAATAATAATAACTTCGATAAACAAATATTTGATTTAAAATTTCAAAAAGTGAAACAAATTAAACAAAAAAATTTGAAAGTATTTGAGGTAAAATCCCAAAATTAAAGTCAATTTTCCCTCCAAAATGCAACCCCAATTTGAAGGTCAATTTTCCCACCAAAAGAAAAAACTCCCAATTTCAAATCAATTTCCTGCCACATAGGCATTTTCCGGCCAATTTAAATTTTCCGGTGACATTTGTATTCAAATTGTCAAATTTCTCGCCGAGTGTACCAAAATTGCCAATTGGACACTTATTTGTATGAAAAAAACGTACAAGAACCTCTAGTATACCAAAATAGACATTTTCCTGCCAATTTTGAATTTTTCGGCGACATTTGTACTGAAATTGCCAAATATCTCGCCGGAGTGTACCAAATTGCCAATTGGACACTTATTTGTATGAAAAAAAACGTACAGGACCCTCTAGTATACCAAAATAGACATTTTCCGCCAATTTCGAATTTTCGGTGACATTTGTACTCAAATTGCCAAATTTCTCGCCGAGTGTACCAAAATTGCCAATTGGACTCTTATTTGTATGGAAAAAAAAATCGTACGGACCTGTAGTATACCAAAATTG
>WHWC01000398.1:0-20000 GCA_019426215.1 Buddleja alternifolia | reverse complement strand
TCTAGAATAATGGGAAATAAATTAAAATACAAATTATTTAATTAATTTACTATCAACTGATGATAAAATTTTTAATTTGATTAATTTAGAATCAAAATGGATCGAAGTTGGATTTTAGCAGATCGTATGTGGAACAGTATGAGAAAGGTGTGAAAGAGTTCATAAAGTTTGCGGTTGACCATGCACCAGATCGAACTAGGATCACTTGCCCGTGTTTACGTGTTGTTTTGGAAAGAGAATTAGTCCACGTGAGTTGGAAGATCATTTGGTGTGTAATGATAAAAGCTACAAACGTTGGACAAGACACGGTGAAAGCAGTGTCCCGTTGGATGATTTGGGTGTACATCATATCCATCACACGATTTCAACATGAATGATTATGAGCCTGATCGTTTGGAGGAGATGACAAATGTGATTGAGGAGGATTTGCGAAATTGTCCTAAAATGTTTGACAATTTGACAAGTGATTCAAAGACCCCACTGTATAGTGGTAGTAAATTCACGAGATTGAAAACAGTTCTTAACCTATACAAGTTAAAAGCCAACAATGGTGGAGTGATAAGAGTTTCACAGACTTGCTTGGTTTATTAAAAGCATGCTACCTGAGGATAATGTGTTACCTAATCGTACTTATGAGGCTAAACGGATGTTAACCTCAATTGGCATGGGATATGAGAGGATACATGCGTGTCTCAATGATTGCGTATTATTTAGAATTGACTATGCATCATTGAAGGCCTGTCCAAAATGTGGCGCCTCACGGTACAAGAAGAATGGATCTACGCCTGTCAAAACCATGTGGTATTTGCCTATAATACCACGATTTAAACGCATGTACAGTAGTAAAGAGTTAGCCAAGGACTTGACATGGCATGCTGATAGAAGGTTTGAAGAAAGGATTGAAGATGACAAGATTCGACATCCCTCAGATTCTCCTCAATGGAAAAAGATTGATGATGATTTCCCTGAATTTGGTGAAGAATCAAGAAACCTGCGCCTTGTATTGGCTACAGATGGCATGAACCCTCATGGCTTGCAAAGCAGCTCACATAGTACATGGCCGGTGATTTTGATGATCTACAACCTTCCCCCATCGCGATGCATGAAGCGAGAGCATATAATGATGCCTATACTCATTTCTGGGCCGAAACAACCTGGAAATGATATAGATGTCTACTTGACCCCTTTAATTGAGGATTTGAAGGTGTTGTGGGACACCGTGTTCAAGTATATGACGGGTTGAGAGAAGAAAATTTTAATCTCAGAGTCATGTTATTTGGAACAATCAATGATTTTCCGGCAAGAGCAAACCTCGAGGGATATGGTGTACATGGCCAATGTGGATGCCCCATATGTGTGAAGAGTACAGATCAATATCGATTGACACACTCCCAGAAATATGCATTCCAAGGGCATCGGAGATGGCTAAATCGGAACCATCGATATCGTCGGTGGAAGAAAGCTTTCAATGGGAATATAGAAGAAGGTCGAGCTCCTAAGTGCTTAACTGGTGAAGAAGTGTTTGAAAATGTAAGAGACTTGGAGGTTAAATTTGGAAAGACTTTTGCATGTGGCCTTGCAAAAACTGGGTGGAAAAAAAAGTCAATTTTCTTTGAGTTGCCGTATTGGACGTCTTTACATGTTAGACATTTTCTCGATATAATGCATATTGAGAAAAATGTATTTGATAGCGTCATTGGAACACTTCTAAATGTGCCCGGAAAGACAAAAGATGGCGTAAAGGCACGGTTAGACTTGGTTGAAATGAAGATAAGAGGAAAATTGACACCAACAAATAAGGGAAACGTACTTATTTGCCTCCAGCAGCTCACACTCTAGCCAGGAAAGAAAAAATTGCATTATGTGAGTTTCTTAATGGAGTGAAAGTTCCAGAAGGGTATTCTTCAAACATTAGCAGTCTTGTATCAATGAAGGATTTGAAGCTAAAACACTTGAAGACTCACGATTGTCATGTAATCATGGATCATTTGCTACCAATTGCTATACGGGCCATTTTGCCAAAAAAGGTGAGAGACACGATAACTAAATTGTGTTTCTTCTTCAAAGCAATGTGGAGCAAGGTGTTTGATCCTGAGCAATTTCCTGCACTTCAAAAACAAATTGTCATCACTTTGTGTGAGCTTGAAATGTATTTTCCACCTGCTTTTTTTGATATAATGACTCATCTTCCCATTCACTTGGTTAGAGAGACTCAACTATGTGGACCGCTTTTATGAGATCTATGTATCCGGCTGAGCGTTATATGAAGGTATTGAAAGGCTACGTGAAAAATCGTAGTCGACCGGAAGGTTGCATTGTTGAACGGTACATAGTTGATGAAGCCATTACATTTTGCACAGAGTATCTGACAGATTCTAATGTTGCAGAGCTCCCAAAGTCTCATGTTGTGGGAGGGGAACAGAAGGAGTCGGATTAATGGGAAAACAATTAGCTAGTGTTCATATTACACAAAGGGATCAGGCACACCTATATGTGCTCCACAACACCGATGAGGTTGACCCATATGTTGAAGAGCATAAGAACCAACTTAGGAGATTCAATCCAATTAAAAATGAGAGTTGGATTTCAAGAGAGCATAATAAGAGTTTCATCGATTGGTTCCGAAAGCATTTTGAAGAAAAACAGAAAGAGAATCCACAGCTTTCAGTTTCAGATAAATTGACACGGCTGTCGATGGGTCCGGACAGACTAGTATTTTGTTATTCAGGTTATCGTATCAATGGTCGCACATTCTATACAAAAGACCAAGACGAACGAAGTACAATGCAGAATAGTGGTGTGAGTCTTGTAGCTCAAGCAATGCATATCTCAAGTGCGAAAGATAATAATCCTATCTATGCCGATTTATCATATTACGGGGTGATTGAACGTATATGGGAGCTTGATTATAGTTGGTTTCGGGTGCCTGTATTTGGGTGTAGGTGGGTTGACAATAAACATGGTGTCGATAATAGTGAAATAGGCTTCACTCGAGTAGACCTTGAAAGAGTGGGATACAAAGATGAACCTTTCATTTTAGCGTCACAAGCTAAACAAGTATTTTTTGTTACCGATCCTATTGATAAGAGGTGGTCCATTGTTTTATCGGCAAACAAAATACATGTATTGAAGGTGATTATGAAGAAAGTGAAGATGATGGAGAAAACCCTATCTCCTTAGGTGATTCACAATCAATTGATAGTGACGATGACTTGGATATAAGTGATGATGAATTGTATATGCGTCAAGATCACCAAGAGGGGATATGGATTAATCCGTCAGTTCGTCGCCGTACTAAAAAAAATGGTCGTACCGATGGGAAGCAAAAGACTGCTAAGCCAACGACAAAAAGAAAACGATGAAAGGTATTAGAATTTATTTCATAATTGTATGATAGACTTCTTTCAATATTTATACTTAGTTGCTAGAAAATTTATATTCTTGAGATTTGCCAATTCTTGTGGAAAATTTAAGGGAAATAGGGGTTGATTGATTTTAAGGTTAATTTGGTTTAGCTGGGGGTTAATTATGTTTAATTGAGGATTAAATTTTGTTTATTTTGTGGTTTAGGATAATTTTGTTTATTTTGTGATTTATTACTTCTATTTGAAATTTATTATTGCCAAATGAATCTGCCAAATTTATATGAAGATAACTTCTGTATTTATTACGTCTATTTGAAATTTATTATTGCCAAATGAATCTGCCAAATTTATATGAAGATAACTTCTGTATTTATTACGTCTATTTGAAATTTATTATTGCCAAATGAATCTGCCAAATTTATATGAATCTAACTTCTGTATTATTTGTCTTTTGTAGGTCGATGGCTTCAAATCCTGATGGTAGTTTTCCCGACGATGATGTATATGGATCAGATAGCGGTCATGAGAAGGACATACGGAGAGGTGTCTCTGCTATGAAAAAAGTTGTCAATGCCAGAAGTAAAGGCATAAGGCTACCTGTCGGCTGGAATGACAGAGGTCAGCCAATTAACCCCAACAAATCAATATTTGTTGGGTATATAGGCGTGCAGGTTCGGCAGAAGGTGTCGATTGCCATTAGTACTTGGCGCAAAGTCCCGTCAGCAACAAAAAAAAACATTTGGGATGAGATGAAGGTAATTTGGATATTATCTTATTTGTAAGTGTTAATATATTATCATATTCTCTAAATTATAATTTTATATATACTTTATTGTTTGTTTTTTGTAGTTGGCGTTTGATATTGACGAAAGTCGACAAAAGTACGTACTAGCAGAAGCTGGGAGGCTAGCACGTAACTTCAGGAGCTACATAAGCAGAAAGTATGTGCGAGATGATGATGGAAATGTTAATGTCAACCCACCTCCACAATATGAGATATCCCAAGCCGATTGGGCGGCATTTTTAGAGGTTCGCTTAGGTGAACCTTGGCAGGTAGCTAGTCATTTTAATTTACAGTTTCATTTGTTGGTTATTGCGTTTATATTTAGCTAATAATTTGATAATGTAATAAACAGAAATAAGCATTGACAATCAGGAAAGAGCAAAGAACCCTGAATATCCTTACCGGAAAGGGAGTTTTGGAGATGCTGTTGTGGAGCAAATGGAGGTATGTAGTTCATTTAGCAGTGAATCCTTACAATTTTTTTAATAATAATTCTATGTTAATGCATACATATATTTTTTATGAAAATACAGATAAATAAAAGAAGGGATGCGGGATCCGATTGTACAGATGTGACACGAGCACTCGTGTGGAGGGTTTCGCGTTCCGATCCGACAAATCAAATTGATAACGAAAATGTTAGAAGAGTGGTGAATGAAATGGTGAGTTATTGGCAATTTTAGCTCTATTAATTGTTTTATTGAAATACTATTAAAAGCACAAGGTTCACTATTTTTTTTAATTTTTAAAAATATATCATTACAGGAGAGCATTTCACAAGAGAGCACTAGCCATAGTGGAACTTACACGAGTCGAGATGACCTATTGGCTAAAGCTATTAAAAGGAAAGAGCATCCGGGTCGCGTTAGGGGTGTTGGCTTTGGGGTCTCACAAAGAGACTATTTTAAGGATCCAAAGCCTGCTTCAGAAAAGGAGATGGAAAACTTGAGAAACATAGTGAAAAACCTCTCCGAAACTATGGTTGCCATGCAACAACGAATTGATGTTTTGGAAGCCCCTAGCTCGCGTCAGCCACATGAAGATGACGTCATTTCTTTGAAAGATAGCAGCCCAGAACCAGGTTATAAGATGCTTCCTGAGGTAAAATATTTGAACTTGTTTATTAATCATATAACTTGCGACTCTCTATTTTCTGTAAATCATACAAAACTTTCTAATATAATGTTGTATATATATATATACGTGTGTGTGTAGGGTATCACTCCATGTCAATTAGCACTTTCATCTCCATCATATCGTGTGGTGGCTAAAGGACAGCTATACAATCGATCAGAGACTGATAGAACACTTCACAACTGTCAATTAGCCACCAACAATGTGAAAGTGCGCATTGACACTGCAGTTGAGGCTAATACACTCCTGCCCGTCCCTCTCAATGATGAAATATTCTCCATTTCTCATGCGCTGGGTACCTTTGTTGCTTGGCCAGCGAGTCTTGTCATTGTCACTGCTGCACCGGTATGTAATTAATAGCTAGTCATTAATAAATTATAACAATTTGTTTGAGGTTACTAAATATACTTTGGTGTGTAACATTTATATTTTATTTTCTTGCTTAAACAGTCCAAATCATCTGCAAACCGTAAGTCAGGGACGTCGAAGCGGTCAACTGTCAAAGGAAAATCTCAAGTGGCCGAGCCTGCAGGTGAAGTAGACATATGTGCAGATCTTCAACTAGATGGACTCCCTAATGACCTTGTATTTCTGGGAAAGTACACGAAGATGATGAAGATTGATGCCCAGATCAATATATATATGGACGAAGCCATTATGAATGTTTCATTTCCAGAGTTCATTGGGAGGGAGGAGATCTATCACCTTCTGTGTAGACAAGAAATAGGAGCCTCTATCATTACAGCGTACATAAAGTAAGTTTTTTAATTATTTTATTACATCTAAACTACGATTATTTTCGTCACTCGAAATTCATTTTTTATGCTCAATTTAGGTGTTTGTGGTTTAACTACGTGATCCCCGAAGGAAAAGAAACAAGTTTCGGGTTCCTTAGCCCACATTCCATAGCTGCTCAAACAGACCCGTCAGTTCAACAAGTGCAGTACATAGCACGTGCTATGATGCAGAGTACACAACAAAATAAGTTATTTTTTGCACCTTACAACACCGGGTGAGCTACTAAAGACTCGATTTTAATTTGTAAAACTAGCTACGCAAAACAAATTTTCAACTATCTTTTGAATGTTTTGTAGGGGTCATTGGTTGTTGCTTGCAATTAATCCATTTAAAGAGATTGTTTACTATCTGGATTCTGTGCATGGTGAGCCGCAATACCGAGATGATATGATGCTAAAATTCAATCAGTAAGTTTTTCATTCAATCAATGTATCCATTATATTTAATATTTTTTTAAATTGTATTTATTTCACATAATTTCTTGTTTTTAACATATTTTCTTGTTTTTTATATTTTTTTATAGAGCTGTGCACATATTTCGTGCAAACTGCAACAACCAATCCAACAAATCCAAAAACTCGGACTGTAAATGGTTTACTATAAAGGTTAGCGTTTTCTAGGTTCATGAGATTATATATTCGTATAGAAGTTCGTCTTCTAATACAATGTAAGTTTGATTGCTTTTGTAGTGCCCCGGCAGACCAACGAGGTGGATTGTGGCTATTTCGTTATGAGATTCATGAAAGAGATTATTAGCCACGGACTATCTATAATCCCAACAGCGGTATACATAATCCTTATATATATATATACTTAATTCTATTACTTTTGAAATTATTAAACCTTAATTGGTAGGTAATTGAAATGTTATTTCACTTTGCAATTAATCTCTATATATATACATATATCTTGCAGTACTTTAAGGATTGTCAATCCTTCTATACTGATGAGCAAATTGATGAAGTACGCTGCGAAGTTGCACGTTACATTTTCTTAGCAGCTCCTTAGAAATTAGGTAATTTAGTTTTTGTACATTGTGACTTGCTATAAATTGAGATTTGATTTATTGTATTTCGTAAGGTCATTAGTAATTTAATTAGTTAATTGTATATTTTGTTGGAGATTAAAGATGGTAATATTGAAGTTTGGGATGATGTTTGCTTATGTTGAATATGTTTTGTTGTTAGTTGAAATTTGTTGATTGGATCATTGCATATTACAGGCACTATCATGACAGCGCAATAAATAATTAAAAAAAAAACAGAAAAAAAAACAGCGGTTCTGCAGAACCGCTGCTACAGTTCTCACCTCTGGCAGCGGTTTTCCCAGAACCGCTGCCAAAGGTCTCACCTGTGGAAGCGGTTTTGGGAGAACCGCTTCCACAGGTAAGACCTCTGGCAGCGGTTCTGGGAAAACCGCTGCCAAGGTCTCACCTGTGGAAGCGGTTCTCCCAAAACCGCTGCCACAGGTGAGACCTTTGGCAGCGGTTTTCCCAGAACCGCTGCCAGAGGTCCACCTGTGGCAGCGGTTCTGTAGAACCGCTGCCACAGGTCCGTAATTTTTTTTTATTTTTTTGGTTTTTTCGCAGCGGTGTTCAGGAAACCGCTGTCATAGGTAGACCTATTACAGCGGTTTTGTAACCGCTGTCATAGGTCCACCCCTATACCAGCGGTACCTTTGACAGCGGTTAAAACCGCTGCCATAGGCCCAAAAAAACCGCTGCCAAAGGTCATTTTTGTAGTAGTGACTTCAATACATTGCGGATTACTTGTATAGAGGTCTGGACCCTGCTCATCTATCTGTTCTTGTACAACTAATAACGAATTATGAATAACTTGCAAAATATGTCTATGCAATAGATGTCTATGCTTAATAAAATTTATCTTTTGTGTTGTGAAATGGTGTAATCTGAAAGTTTCAAACCTTCAAGTGTGGTTCAAGAGATCTCTGCATCGGTTAAATACCATATAACAGGCCCTTGGCCGTCATGGGCACACTTTCCGGATCACCTAAAGACATGTCTTTGGGAGCTCTTTGAGGTTAGATTTGAAAATATTTCTTCTGAGCATATGTTTTAAATTTTTATGTATTCAAACAAAGTTATTTAAATAGTATCTTAACTTCGAATTTTTGCTCTTAAAAATTGATATAATTGTCAATTTACCCCTTTTTAACGAAAAACCTTCTTTGACAGGCCAAATACAGATGGACATTTGAAACAATAGATGATATTAAGCGTGTGTGGTGGGGCATTGCAAATCGACGTTACAGGGATATAATCTGCAAGGAACGCAAAAAAGTCGAACTAAAAGTAAAGTCGAGTAAACCTTTGGATTGGAGAGGCCTTGGTCCTAAATGGCTCGGAGAAAATACATGGAACAAGTTGTGCGAGGATCATTGGAGTACAGAGAAGTTCCAAAGAATGTCAGATGCTGGAAAAAATAATAGAAGGAGTTCGGCGGATGGTACAATGTCAACGCATACTGGTGGCTCAAGGCCTTTTGCAGTTCATGAAGAGGAAATGGTAAACTTTTTAATTTAAGAATTTTAGCGAAATTGTGGTTTATCAGTATATTACAAAATGTTACTATTTTTTGTATTTATACAAGAAGATGAATATAAGCGCAATGTTTCGAAAGTTGAGCTTTATGACCGTACCCATAGGACAAAACAAGGAAAAGGGGAATTCATATGCGACAAAGCTAAGAGGGTGCGGGTAAGTTTTATAACAATTAAAAATTCATTTTCTTTGTTGATAGATTGATGAGATGAATTTTAAGATTCCAGAATAGTAGATTTTCATGTGACATAAAATCGTGGTTGGTGTATGGAATTATAGTGCATAACTTTTGCAATTGACTGCAAAAACTAATGTTAAAATAATTGGATTTAAAAGACAAAATGTAGTCTTAAATTTAATTTGTTCTTTTATATGTTCATATAATTTATGGGCTTCTATGTAGCTTACATTAAATCTAAGGAATTTACATTGAAATATGAGAATCATTTTCATTAAATTATTCATTGAACTTGATTGTTTTTGTAGGATGCGTATGACAATTTGGTTGAAGATAATTCTTTAAGTACTTTTAATCCTGATGCATGGATTGAGGCTTGTGGTGGTGTGCCCAAAGGTCGGGTATATGGATTTGGAAGTCAGCCTCCTCATCAAATTCTTGGTGACATTGCGCATTCTGTAGGCTCAAAATCTAAACGTTGGGAGGCATTCAACAATGCACAACAAGAATCAGATGAACGCTTTGAGAATTTAAAGAAAGAGATGGAGCATATGAAAGAGATGAATATGAAAATGATTAATCTTATTGGAGAACATCTCCCAGTCTCAGATTCAGTACGTCAACTGTTGCAAGACATCCAGTGGACAAACCATACTCATGCCAGTGGATCTGGGGTACGAGAACAAGAATTTATGAGTGGTCTTCGTGATGGTAGAAGACATGGTAAGAGTCCCGTTGATAGCAATAGAACCAATAGTGAAAATACTAGGAGTAATGCTAGTATGTCTGATGCAAATGAGGATGATGAGAACGAGAGTAGTTAGATTAACAACGATGAATGTGTTAGGAATTTCGATACTAAGTTGGCGCCTAGGATATTATGAGTAGCTTTGGATGATGTTTAACTTATTTGCTTTGTCTATTTTGGATATTTAATTTATCTTAGCATCTTTCTTTGTATTTATTGAGGTTTTAGTTTTTATTTTTACCAATTTTTTTTAGAAATGGGTTAAAAATGCATATTCATTGTCATTGCTACAAG
The DNA here is from genome assembly GCA_019426215.1 of Buddleja alternifolia. NCBI lineage: Eukaryota > Viridiplantae > Streptophyta > Magnoliopsida > Lamiales > Scrophulariaceae > Buddleja > Buddleja alternifolia. Next base: position 10,139 of record WHWC01000398.1, on the reverse strand, counting down.
GAATTGTTTCGTAGCCAACAATAATTTTATACCAGGATAGCTACGGATATGCTTTGGATTCTCGTAAATGTTCCATTGCTATCACAATGCCATTTGCTATGGAGATTTTGTCATTGCTACGAATTCTCTACCATTACATTGCTACGAGTTCTTGTGGCTATCGCTATGGTATATGTAAATTCGATGACCTTGGCTATGAATATTGCAACAAATAGTTTGTTGTTATTATGATGGAAATTGCTAGTAAAATTTTGTAGCCACGGTAACGAACTTTGCTACGGATTTTGCGATCATATTGCAACAAGATTTGCTACGAATGTTTTGTCACTATGGCAACGACAATTGCCATAAACTTTTTTTGTTGCTTCATAGCAACGAAAATGGCCATGGATATTCCGTTGAAATAGTTACGAAGGTTGCTAAAAAATTTCAACAAATATTCAGTTGCTATTACAACAAAAGTAGCTACGAAATATGTGATGACTATAATAGCTACAAGAATAGCAACAACATTCCGTAGTTATGTACTAGCTACAAGTTTTTTTAACTCCGTAGCCAAATTTTGCAACGCTCTTATTAGCTTCAGACATGGGGTACGGCCATTCGGTCGCCATATCTACAAAAATATGGGCATCAGCTACGTAAATCACCGTAGCTGATGCCTTGTTTTTTTGTAGTGGTTTTTTACTAATATTTCCAAAGAATATTGAATAGTGAGGCAAAATTGATTAAAGTATGTGATAAAATGATTGTTTCGACGAAACTGGCTAGATTAAAATTAATTAATTAATTAATTAATTAGCTATTTATGTGAGTGCATAGATGCCTCTGAGTATCCAAATTTCTAATTAATTATATATATAATTATATACACATAGATTGTGTAAAATAAACTTAACCCAAAATGGTACATGAGAGTTTTGTCTTCTACCTATAATTAAAAACATTGTACCTATACAGTACTGTACTGATCAGTATAAATTATTTCCCACTTGACTGGAGAAGTCTCCCTGTCCCTTCGAATTTGAAGCATGTTTCAATATGGCCCTATTTTTATATACCAAAATATCCATTTTCGTATGTTGTTTCGTACGTTGACGGTTGAAAAAGTTTAGAAGAAACAACCTTTTGTTTTGTCTGTTTATATGCATATGAAAAAGACTGAAAGTAGCTTCATTAATTCCTTCCACCAAGACATATTGTACAATCAAATTCCATAGAAATTAAGGATAAAACATAAGGTAAAGAAAATGGTGAGGCCACCTTCTTATGACAGTAATGGAATCAAGAAAGGTGCATGGAGTGAAGAAGAAGATAACAAGTTAAGGGCTTATATTCTTAGATATGGCCACTGGAATTGGAGGTTGCTCCCCAAATATGCTGGTAATTATTAACAATTTTTATTTCGTTCTTTCTTTTCTGCGAATTAGTATTTAGACAAATTTAATTTACAGAGAAATCACTTGTGTAGTGTATTTAATTGGGATTTTTTAATTTGTTAAAATCAGAGAGATCATAACTTTTTCTCTTATGAATTTCGAGATCAAAACCCTAGATATAATTAAACCTAATTCATTTTTCCATAGTGGTTTGTCATTGGTATTCTTGAATAATTTGTTTATTATTTATTATCTCGATCGTATAACTGAAAGGTCTAATAGAAAGTTTTGCTTGATTCAACTCTCTCTATATATAGGAGAGATCTCTATTTGCTAACATGTTGATATTCGCATGTTTTAGGTCTTGCAAGATGTGGCAAGAGTTGCAGGCTCCGTTGGGTGAATTATTTAAAACCTGGCGTCAAAAGGGGAAACTTCACGCAGCACGAAAAGGATCTTATTGTCGAATTGCACGCCCAACTTGGAAATAAGTAGGAAACCCTAACTCAATCTTAAATGATCAATTTACACTTTTCTGGATTTAAACAAACGTAGATTGATAACTACACGAACCCTAATGCTAAACGAAAATCGCTCCTAATAATTACCTGCTTATTCTTGCATCAAATAATAGTCTATGGTATTTGTGCACGAAAAATTAAATAGTTTATGGTATGTTTGGATTAATGGGTTTGGATTTGAGTAATAGATTTGGAGGAACGATTTCAAAGGACTGCAATTTGCTGTCTTTTGAAATCCACCATGATGATTGAAAAAATGGCTCGAAATGAGTTCCAATTTTTTGAAATTCATTGGAACTTGAACCTTACAAAACTCAATTGAATTTGTTGATGAATTTGAAATGAATGGCTCTTAATTAAATCCTTCGATCCAAACAAACCCTAAATGCATTTCTCAAATACTTTGCATAAAATGCCATTGATTTGAAATGAATTTCTCAAATACTTTGCATAAAATGGCATGAAATGATCATACGTTCCCTATGTATAGAGTTTCCTCTTCTACAATAGATCAAAAAATTTCTTCGACTATTGCATGAATATAGGTGGTCTACCATTGCAGCAAGGTTGCCTGGAAGGACTGACAATGACATTAAGAATTATTGGCATGCCCACATAGATAAGCGCGGTAAACAAGATGCAGCTACAGTTATAGGATCACATACTAATAAAGCTAATTCCATGGTGTACTTGGAGGATGACAAACCCATTGAAAATATGACCTTTTCCGAGACAAATCTAAACGAATTGGCCTCTTTCGATTGTCTCGCAAGTGTTCAAGATTCAACTGCAAATCCCCAAGTGGATATTTGGCCAGCTGATACATTTCAAGCATATACAGTTTACAACCAAACTGATTATTTTACACCAATTTCAGAGGAAGGGTTTTTCTATTCCGAATATCATTGCAGCAACTTATCAAATTCGGACTCTTTGTATCAGGGTGATCTTACTATCACGTCTTCTGATTACGGTGCGGAATCCGTCCAGGGAGATTTCTGGAGTGAACCTTTTGTGCCGTACACCTCAAATTCTCAAACTGAAAATAGTTACAATATTTGGCCAGAAAATGTTGGAGGGCTTGATTATCATTGCCTTCCATACTTTGATCATGGCATGTATTTGTTTTAGTGTGCAAGAGACATGCACAATGTTGTCTTCGTGTATATTGAATGCTGTATCTGATGCTCTTTGCTATAGTTTGAACTGCAATATAAAATACACTAAATAAGTCTTCACACTTTTATTATTTTTCATATATATTACCATAATTTGAACGTCTACCTGATGCCTACTTATCGAGCCACATATATTTAAGTCGAGCATAATTGAATGTGAGTTGAGTTGAGTTTGAGTTTACAAACTAAACTCGATAGATTGTGAGTGGAGCTTGAACTTTATTAGGCTCATCTCTAATAGCCGAAAATAAAAAAAAATTTAATCTTAAATTTAATGCATTGTTGTATACCTCAATAATTTTAAGGTAGCATACAAAGGACTTAAGTGCAGAAAATGCTCATATTAGTGAAAAAATTTCTTGTAAAAAAAAAACTGAAGTAACTTTCAATTTTTTTTTTATTTCATTTCATGTATATGGAGAAAGACTCTAAATTTTGATAATCATTATACTATATAACTTCACTAGTAAAACGGGCAATTCTATGCCAGATCGGGTGCATTGGAGCCGGTGTACTTAGCACCACATATTTGTGGTGGGGTGGGTGGTTTTCATCACCCAACACCCATGCAAAAACCACCCACCCCACCATAAATATGTGGTGCTAAGTACACCGGCTCCAATGCACCCGGTCTGGCATAGTATCACACCTAGTAAAACTTTGGAATTATACATATTTATTACTGCAAACTTGGGTTATTTGTATCCAACTCCCCTGAGGTATTTCGTTTTAGCTAGAATCTCCCCTCATGTATTATATTTTGGCATCTACCACCCCTATGCATAAAAAACTTATTTATACTACCCTTTTTATCCTTAATTTTTCTTTTTCACTATTTTATATTTCACTTTCCTTCCTTTCTTTTTTTATTAAATGGGAACAAAATAGAAATGCTCATGAAGTTTTTCTAACGGTTATTTGTTTTTATATAAAATAGCATAGTGAAATACTAAAGGACAAATTATATATCCTCCCCCCACCCCCTAAAAAAAAAAATAAGAAAAAGCATAAGTCTTGTTTGTTTATATTTTCAAATTTCATTTTCAATATCTTGGATCACAAATTCCTACAAATTCATAACACAAACTATTCTCATCTAAAATCATCTTTTTTTAAATTAACTTTTTTAATCCCCTATATAACTACCTATCATTCATTATATTTATCATTTCACACAATCATCAATCAAAATCATTTAATTCAATCATTATCTCTCTTACTTTTTCATACTTTACAACCAATTTTTTTTTTTCTCACAAATAAAGCGGAGGAGACATATACTTACTACCAAGGAGAAGATAAAGAAAACTAATCAATTGACTTGTTGACTTTATTAGAATCTGGGTAGCTAAAATAATTGAAATATCAAAGAATTTTATCAACAGTAAATAGTGTCACTTTTGCGGTAGAAGTAAAAGTATGCACAATTGACAGTCAAAATTAAATTATAAGACACATACATAGTTGACAAAATACTTAAAAGCGTTAGATTTGCATGGATATTATAATCTATTTGGATTCTCAATCAAAAAATTCATAATTGCTGGAACTGAGAATTAGGAAGATTAATATGGGTATTAGAGAAATTAAAAGTAAGCATAAAAACAAAATAAGGGGTACTTTGGGAATTTACATGCAATTTAAAATTTCTAATTAAGAAACAATTATTGGAAAAAAATTATAATAATACATATGGACGTTTTAAATGATAAAAGTAAATGCACTAAAATTAAGGATGATTAAATTTAAATGGGAGAGTAAAAATTTGAAATATAATAATCATGAGAGTGAATCAATCATAGAATATATAATAGGAAGTCATAATTTTCTAGCTTAAGTTAAGGATTTTGTTGATGGTATCTATTTAAACCATAGGAATATGTGTGAAACGTTACATATATAGATATACACATATGAGGAATATATTAATTAGAGTTGAACATATATATGGAAAATATCCTACATGGAGAAAAGAAAAAAATTAGTAGTGCTTTATTTATTTTATTTTATAAATAATAAAAATTTATACCATTATAGATTCGTAATATTGACTATTTCAATAAATAAAAATCTAAAAACTGAAAGCGTAATTTCATTTTAATCACTTTGTTTAAGGCTCATAGATGACTTTGAAGTAGAAACTGACGAGGTCCTACAAATATATTATTTGATAATCTAGGCAACTCATTGTTCATTTTTACTATCATATGAGATACTTCAAATTATAATAATTTTTCCCTAGTGAATGTTTAAGTTTTCTTTATATTTATTCTACTTCTTATTCTCCACTTAGAACAAAAAAGAAGAATAAAAAGGATAAGAACTCGAAAAAACAGAATGGAAATTTGAAATTAAAACAAAATTATTCTATCAATTGTCAGGTAAAATTTATTAGAATAAGCAATAATGTAACTCTATAAAGATATAAACTTTTTGTTGTTTATAAAAAATTAAAGAACTAATAATTTATTAAAAGCTTGGTCAAGGCATTAAAAAGATAATTTGAGAACCATGAAAAAAATTGAAAACATACATACTTAAGATTATTCAAAATAGTTTAATATATTTTTTACTGTACCTATTTTTAATTAAAAATAATTATTCCGTAAAATTGCTTTTAATGAAAAGCTTTCATGAGATTAATTTTTATTAATTTATTTATTATTTAATACTAAAATAAAGGAAGAAAATGGAGAAAAATATAAAATAAGGGTAAAAAGGGTAGTGTATATAATATTTTATACATAGGGGAGGTAATAACTCAGGGGAGGTGGATACAAATAACTCTGTAACTTTTATTAGTATATTATATTCAATATTTGTATCTTATTGGATACTTTCTTTTTATTGTGAGTCGGCCTAAAATAAGCCCGAAACTCGTAAATAGTGTGAACCAAGTTTGAGACGGGCCTAAGGAAAAAGTTATGAGCTGCGTTTGAGTATATTATGTTCAATTGCAATAAATTTGAGCTTGAGTCAGCAAAAACTGGGCCCATAAGGCCCGATTATCATGCCCAATTTTTATTGCTTTTTGTTGTGATACAAGTACCCGGGGATGGATAATATCTTTCTCACCCTAACATAATTTTTCTCCTCCGAAATCCTTTTTTTAAGGTAATTGAGTGGGTTTACCTCCAATGCTAACAGGTATTTGAGTATCCTGAAGGCATTTCAATTAAGAGTCTCTGGCACCTAAGTCAGTTTAATACTTGGAGAACTGAGAAAGACATATAGTGAAAGTGAGTTACATTTACCATGAATTAGTGTAGTAATCATTAATCAGATATGGTAAAAAGAGTGGCGAGAAGCCAAAAAGAGCATGAGTGATGAGTGGTTCGAGCAGAATCCCAAAAGCCACTGCATTCGAGTCATAAAGTGTCGACATCATACTTAATGTCCTCACCGTTGTGGTGTTGGGATTCGATCGCCTTGCCAGTGATGACAGAAAGTCGAGGTTCCAACACTGACTTGTTGAACGCTATAACGTTAGCGCGAGGAAGAGTTTCCATTTTCGTGTTTTTGGCTAGATAGGCAGCTTTTCCTTAGTTTATGATTCATTGTCCTCCAAGTCTTCACCTATACGTATGAGCAGATGATATTGTATTTTCTGTGGGAAAATTGCAACGTTGGTCCTCTAAATTGACCTCATTTCAACTTTTAGTCCTCCATATCGGTAATTCAAAATTTTAGTCCTACTTTTTGACTCGATTGCAATTTTCGTCCTCCAAGCCGAAAATATTCAAATTTTTGACAAAAAATTCAAAAAAACCGCCGGAATTCATGTGCACTTGGAGGGAAACTAAAGTTTTGAAGGGAGGTTTCGGAGGAAAACTCAAATTTGAAGGAAAATTAGAACATTTTTGAGCCTAATGAGATTTGGATACACCACCATATTACAAAACAATGGACATTCACCAGTAAGCTAAACACAAATTTTGTAAGTTTTTAATGTGGCTTAAAAAAATTAATTGCTTATAAATAAGCTCATATTATATGTTTTCTATAGATGTATAAGTACTATATATAATATCAATCATATATTTGTTTTTTTATGTGTGATGTAGATAGTGTAAAATGTCAAAATCTATGCCACAGCATTACTAAACGCATAATTTTATATAATTTAAGATCTGAAATAAATCTTTTTAAGCTACGTCCACAATTTCAATTCTTCGGATGGATTTACTCTAGTGCTCCAAGTGTCGCACCTCTAAAAATATCCACACCTTAGTTTGCGTCCTCGAGATCTTTTTTCCGTGCTAGCTAAGAAGATTCAATCTTTTGGCTTGTGGAGAAAAAGATGCGAAAAGTATTTAGGCTCTAATGCAGAGGAGAGGAAAAAAAAATATAAGCAAATTCACACACTATGAAGCATAGGAAGAGTGTACACTGGGGAGAATTTAATCCTCCCCTTGTACACGCCTAAATGGGTGTGTCCCACTAGGTTTCTTGACATGGTGGGCTTTTCTACCTTTATTTTTTCTCGTAGGCCTCAAGTCATTTATTAATTAGTCCATTGACTTATGAATTTGACTTCACCTAATATATTTAATTAAGCCCTACTTAATTATTTCCTCTTCATTAAATTAATTCGGCCACTAATTTCATTGTCTCCCGTTTAATATGATATTCCAATATTAAATTAGAGACTTTAATTAAAAGACAACTTAATTAATTCCAATCCTTTTTCCTTGATTAATTAATTCCAATTAATTAATCTCTCCATTAATTCACAAAAAATTAATTCAGCCAATAGGTACTATACTAAGTGTGAACTTTTAGGCTCATTAGCGAGCTAGCAATAGGTCCTATCCCCAAAGGCTAAATTAATTATTCACATAATTAATTAGGCCTTTGATCAATCCCACCAAATTAATTCAAGGCACCTATTGGTCATGTTTTGATGTCTAGCATCGTCACCATGGCTTCCTAGAGGTTAATGATGAACAGCAAAATCTATCCAGGTTACGATCTTCATGTGAGTCGAATCTTTCATTTTTTTTCCATCCGAAGTCTAGGGTTTGGCGACGGTCGAAACCCTAATAACCTTAGAAGCTATGACTATGTTGGAAATCTAATGACCCAATCTTTTAAGAAGGGATCACCATTCCATCTTTTAAGACACCGCTTATATCAGAGGATTTATCGATCATTTAGATTTACACAACAACATATGAAATACGAGGTGCCACACCCTCAATAAATCCCATATCTAAAGTCATCTGATCTATATACTGCCAGACTTTATAAAACATACGCTGCCGTATGATTCCCCTAGAATGCATGTGATCGATAAAAGCCTTTGATCAAAGCATATGTCTTAGAAGAGAGTTTGGTGAACCCTGCTTAGAAGACTGGATCATTATATATCACAACACAGTCATAGCTTCTAAGGTTATTAAGGTTTCAACCGTCGTCATACTCTAGACCATGGACGGGAAAAAGATGAAGGCAATTGACTCACATGAAGATCGTAATCGGATAGGTTTTGCTTTCTATCATTAACATCTAGGAAGTCGTGGCAACATTGGTAAACATCGATCCACGACTAATAGGTGCCTTGAATTAAATTGGTGAATTTAATTCAAGGTCTAAATGAATTACTTGGTTAATTAATTTAGCCTAAGGGAAAGGACTTATTGCTAGCTTGTTAGTGAGCCTAAGGGGTCACACACTTAACTTAGTATAGCACCTATTAGCTTATTAATTCTATGTGAATTAATGGAGAATTAATTAATTTAGAGAAAAGGATTAAGATTAATTAAATGGACTTAATTAATTATAGTCTCTAATTTAATTGGATATTAAATTAAGTGGGAGATAAATTATTAAATTAATTTGTTGGCTAATTAATTTAATGTGAATAAATTAATTAAGTTGGGCTTAATTAAATTGAGTCAAAAGTCAATTTAATAAAGTCAATATACTTGAAATATATTGAATGGACTTAGGCCCAATCACTTGAGGAGAGAAAATAAGGAAGACAAGGCCCACTAGCTCTCTTGGAGACCTAGTGGGTGTCGTCCACTAGGTTAAGGGGAAGAGGATTCTTCTCTTCCCCAACAAGTCATACACACAGACACCTCCCCCCCAACCCCTTTTTTTGGTGTGTAGGTGATATTCTCTCTCTAAGTTTTTCACAGTAAGAAAAAGAACAAAAGAAAATCCCTTTTCTCTTTCACTAAAAAAGTCAAGATTCGTCATCCTCTTTGCTAGCACTGGCAAAGAAAGATGAGGGTGCAAGCTAAGGTATAAATAAACTTGAAGGTCCTAATTCAAGCACTGAAAGCGAAATTCAATCCACAGAAATTCTTCTCAAGGTAATCGTTTATCGTCTTCATTGAATCCAAAGGTACCATATCAACCTATCCCTAATTCGGGGATGCGATTTTATTGTTTTTCGTTTTCGCTGCTCGCATCCCTGGGGACAATTCCCAACAAATCTGGCGTCAAGTAGGGTAGAGGAAAATTTTGAAAACCGTTGTCTTGATGCTTGCTTAAGGTCATAGAGTGACTTAACCAATCTACACATGGATTGTGTATAAAAATTACATCCCCCTTCATGTCAAAACCGGGAGAAAGTGTCATGTAAACCTCTTCACATAAATCACCACGAAGGAAAGTGTTATTGACATCCAATTGAGCCAAAACCAAACTTTTAGCCACTGCAAGAGTTAAGAGAGTCTGTACTGTAGTCATCAAAGCAACTCGGGGCAAAAGTGTCATGATAATGCAGTCCCTCCGTTTGTGTATAACCCTTGGCACGAGTCGAGCTTTGTAATGCTCAACTTAGCCATCAGACCAAATCTGACCTTTTAAACCCACTTAAACCCAACCGCTTTCTTTCCCAGAGGAAAATAAGTAACATACCAAGTGTGGTTGTCCTCTAAAACTTTGATTGCTAGAGCCATTGTATCTTGCCATTTAGGGTGTTTTAACATCCCTCATAATATAAAGAAGTGTCTCATTTGTGTACACTCAACCTTATGGCAAAGTAATTGATAAGAGGATGTGGTAGCATGAAATCACGAAATGAGAAGGAGATATAAGAGGATTAAGAA
>WHWC01000397.1:0-58121 GCA_019426215.1 Buddleja alternifolia | reverse complement strand
CATAAGAGGAGTACTAGTCTTTACATTTCGAAAGAAGAAGAAAGTAGCTTATCTACATAATAAATATCGAGTCTTCTTCGAAACTGCTGAGGGTTAAGGACTTCTGGCATATCTGAATCGCATGCTAGATTGGCTAAGTTGTCCGAATCGCATGCTAGATTGGCTAAGTTGTCAGTGGCTGATTAGCTTTACTAAAGATGTGATAATATGGAGATTCAATTTCTCCTAACTCTACGAATTCAAGACAAAAAATGTTGATATGCCAATTACCCTTTTGATCAAATTATAATAAGTTCACCACAATCTGGGCATCAATCTCAAGCTGCACGTTTATTAAGCCAAAGTGAACATAGCTCTAAACCCCGAGTGACTCCATGCAAATTAGTCTGATAACCGAGAGATTCAAAGAAGCCAAAAATTACATCACCTTTCCAATCCTGCACCAAGCCGCCTGGTCCTGAAACTCCTGGATTACCTCGACTAGCCTGGTTTCTGTTTCAATTTATACCAATGAGTTGGAGGATATGGACCAAAGCAGGAAACGGTTGTTTATATGGAGCTGTTGGAACAGAAATTCCGATCATTTGGGCAATGGCTCTATCACCTTTCCAGAATGTATGCTGAACTTTCGGATTAAGGTTCGAAAGTTGTAGGTGATAAATTAAATCACCTTCCAGATTATTCTCTTTGTTGAATTGAAAATTAATCCTCTATAATTGCATTTGTTTCGTTCTTTCATTTTTTGGAACAGATTATTCACAATAGAGAATTAATATGTTTTCAGTCTTTCATTTTTTTTTTGCAGATATTAAAACTTGCGGATATTTTTATGTTATGATAGAAATGTTTTCATGTACACACAGAAATTAATGTTCTTCGTTGGCCATGCCATAATTATTACAAGTGAATTCTACTATCTGCTACTCATTTTCTAGCTGTAGGGGTCAAGAGCAGTGGCTGTAACCTTTCCAATGTCTCATATGCATTCCCTCTGGAAGAGACCAATCATGAAAATATATCAACGAAGCAACAACCAAAGGAACAATCTTTGCAGCCATGGGCAATCCAGGGCAGATTCTCCTTCCTGCACCAAACGGCAAAAATTCAAATCATTCCCTTTAAAGTCCAAAGTCGACTCGAGAAAACCGCTCCGGCCTATATTCCAATGGATCTTTCCACACCGTTGGATCTCGTGCTATCGCCCAACATTGACCAAAACTCGAGCATTTTTGGGGACGGTGTAGTTCATGACCTGGCATGTTTCCAAGGCACGGTGAGAAAGCAACAGTGGTGCTGGAGGATGCAACCTGAGAGTTTCTTTAACGCAGGCTTGAAGATAAGGTAGGGCTTCTAAGTCGGATTCTTTACAAAAATGTTGATTGAGTTTACTCACGAGCTCTTTTTTGAGTTTTGTCATGGATTCTGGATTGTTTAACAACTCTATCATTGTTCGGTTGATTGTCGAGGTAGTAGTATCTATACCAGCTTGAAGCAACTCCTGCAATATAGATATAGGCAGTGGTGTTAGCTTTACAGAAACATATTATATAACTTACTTCTTGTTATCACTTCATTGTAAGCTGCTTTTATTGACCGGTGATAAAATTGTGATATGTTTTTACTGACAGAGGAAGTTAAGCTAATTCTCAAATATTCGGATGTTTTTTGTAATTGGGGTCTCAAGTAGGGTGTCTATGGAATTTATCCAATAAAATAATATATTTTTTATTTATTTATTTTATGTGGGGGGAGGGGGGAGAGAGAGAAAAAACCTCAAACAATTTGTTGATCTGATCATCTGTAAAACCTTTGTAAATCAAGGTATCCAAGAAATCTTGATCTCTCAAGCCATCCTTTCCCATTTTTCTCCTTTCTTCAACAATTGTCTCCCACAAAGCACACATCTTCATTGACATTTCCCTATGCTTCTTCCTTAAACCTTGAACATCAAACTTCCCAAGAATAATGGATAAAAATCAGACAAGTTTGGAGCAGAGATTGCCTCAATGATCCCTCTCAAAAAACCCTCTCACCTTATTACATCCCAATTCTTCATCCAATCCAACAACATCTTTCGAAAACAAAACATTACTAAACATGTTCAACACAGTAGCAAAAACAATCTGATGAACATTCACATCTATCCCTTCATTCAACCTCAAGAACTCAACCATTTCCATTATCTTTCTCTCCTCAAATTTGCTTGAGACTCCAATGATTTGCTCGAAAAGAGCTCCGTTCGACAACTTGTTCGAATATTTTTCCAGTGATCACTCAATGGATCAGCCCAGAATGACATTTGCTTGATTTGGGATTTGGTTAGTGGCACAGAATGAGGAACGGGTCGAGCAGATAATATTCGATCGTTGGTTTTAAGTATTTCTATAGCAGCAGAGGGTGATGATCCGACGATCAGGATTTGTGTTCCAAGTCGTAAGAGCATTAGAGGGCCGTAGGATTGAGCAAGATTGGCTAGAGTTATGTGAGACATTGATTTTAGTTGATGAAGGTTGCCTAAGATTGGCCATGGAGTTGGCCCTGGTGGGAGTGATGGATGGTAAGATTTTTTCAATTGCTTGAGAATGAGGTATATGAAAGGGAGTACAAGAAATAGAAGAATTATATTGATTCCTTGTGAATCAAAGGCTTGAGCCATGATTTTCTGCATGGAAATTTAGCAAAATTCAAGCAAGATTTATAGTGGAAAGCAAAGATAGAAATATAGCCAAAAGTGAAACCAGGTTAATAAGAAGTGTTTAGCACAGCTGCATTTATGCGGTTCGAATCATCTGATGCAAAATTTGTTTCATCTCGTATTACTGCTTCACATAGGTATACAAGTAGGACAAGTTTATTAAATATTTTCAAGAGTATATAAATGACGGGAAAGATATACACTTGACGTATAAGGATGTTATCATTATACAATACAAAATGATACACTATTTTACTATACAATATCTGAAGTGCAATCATGCACGTTTATTATATTATTTTCGTTCATAGTTTTCCTGATATTTGGACAATTAACAACCCAACCCCACAAGAAAGGATAAAGAGAAGATCAAAGAAAAAGATTTGGAGAAATGTAATTAGTCCAGCAAATGTACTAAAAACAGATCTAGTTACTGGTGGATCTCCCATTTAATCTAGACTCTTGACTTTCTATGCAAATTTCCAATATAAAAATATTTTTTAAGGTTACTTTTCAATATCTAATTGATGCAACATCATATCTAATTGCTGCAACAAATCTAGAAATTGATTTTTGAAGATTTGTTTTGTTTCAACCGTGGAATTCACATTGTGATGATATGGATGATAATTATCGCTCAGTGTAGAACGGATATGTGAGGAAGTGTTCTCCTAATACCCGTGGCCCGCCCGTGGGATTAGTATGGCACTAGAAGTCATTTCCTAGCCTTGGGGATGAATCATGGTTTAAAGTGGCAATACCCGTAACAATATCGGCTCAGTGATACGAAACAAATGCATTATAGGATCTTTAAAAAAAGTTAAAGAATTAGTGAAATTGTTGAAAATATAAATAGGAAAAATTACAATTTTGGTCGCATATATTATGGGGGTTGGCAACTTTGGGACAATATCTTTTTCAACTTGCAATTGAGTCTTTTATCTTTCAATTTTGTAGCAATTTCAGCCTTCGGAGTGGCAATTTTGGTCCCCCGGCCGAAAAGTTCTAAAACTTGGGGATTTTGCATCCAAATTGGGGATTTTTCAAATTTTGGAGGAAAATTGGATCTTTTGCTGATTTTAGGGGAAAAATAATTATTGTGCATCAATTTGAGATACACAATATAAAAATAAACTTGTCAAAATATAAGTATACTAAAATATATTTACATACATACATAGAAAGTACAAAAATAAAATAACAAACAATCACTGAATAATGTCTAAAACTAATTTTGTTTTTTGAATACTTTAACATGTCGTATCAATTTATGTGAGAGGAGTATTCGATATGTTATGAAGACGAGGAATACTTCACAATTTTTCTAAAGTTTGAAATTATATATACACAAACACACACATATACATATATTATATGCAACCATTGATAATAAATAGAATTAATTTATATTATTTTAAGATACTTTGAAATTATGAGTCCTAATTAATTAATAAACAAAAATAGATAAATAAGTATGAATAATATAAAAAATTGCAAGCAAAGGGGTGTGGCCTAGTGGTCACAAGGCTTTCGGCCGTGAGAACCCATCCGGGTTCGAAACCTAGGTGATGCTTGGTCTGGGGAGTTTACTCCTCCATCCTGCCCTGGGGGGCCCCTGCGCTTAGCGAGCCCGTCGCCTATGGGAAACCTAGGAAGGATTACCTCCATACGTGGTTTGCGGGCTATTGCGTATGGACAGGTTTGCTCTGCTGGGTGACTGGCAAAGATTTACCCTGAGATTTCCAAAAAAAAATTATAAAAAATTGCTAAGCTTAATCATTAATGATTGTGTACTATGTTTTATTTTTTTTGAAAAAAAAATCGGTCTTATATATCATTCAATCGAAAGTTTACGACGCTTGGAACAATACAATTCATACCGACTCAAACGATGTAGTAAGAACATCTGAAACACTAACTATCAAGTTCTTGAAGATAACAAATCTTAAGAACTCACAACTGAACACAAGAAAATTCTTGTGCAACTCCTATTCAAGAAGAGATAAAACTCTCATTCAAGAGAGAAAACAAACTCTCATACGAGAGAGAAAGTAAAATACTAAGCAAAAAATCTAAAACGCTATATAAAAACTTATGCATCACCCGTTTTCATCTCGTCAGATCTGTCTCTGTCTCGTTAGATCCATAGCCGTCTCGTCAGATTTGAAGATGCGATGTACACGTTGAAAACGGGTGCTCCAACCCAACCCGCCGACGATGGTGGTGGTAACAGTGGTAAAGAAGACGACTGCTTCACCAAGCCATCGCCGGCGGAGGAATATAGAAGAAAAAGAAGACTAGGGTTTAGAGAGAGATGGGGAGAGGTGTACTATTATTTAAATATTGTTGTTGTGAGTGTGTGTTGTGTGTTTATATAACTACATATATAGATATGATATAAGCAAAAGCCCCAATTCCCCACCTCCCCACCCCCTCACCCGGAGAACCAAAATTGACACTATGAGGACTTAAATTGCTACAAAATTGAAAATCAAAGGACTTAATAGGAAGTTGGAAAAGATATTGTCCCAAAGTTACCACCACCCCTAATATATAGGATCAAAATTGCATTTTTTCCATAAAAATAATATAAGTTTCTACTAATGGATAAGTAGGAAGATAACTTATTGCATTAGATATACATAAGTCTAAACATTATGTTAGGGAAAATGCATTTTTGATTTCATATATTTAGTTTTTTTCAATTTTGGTCTCACCGTTATGGGCCTTTCACATTGTGTCCCATAACTTTTAAATTCTCACATTAGTTCTGAAACAAATGCATTATAGGATCTTTAAAAAAAATTACAGAATTAGTAAAATTGTTGAAAATATAAATAATATCAGTTTCTACTAATGGGTACGTAGTAAAACAACTTATTGCATTAGATACACATAAGTCTAAACATTATGTTAGGGAAAATTGCATTTTTGATTTCATCATTTGGCCTTTTTTCAATTTTGGTCTCATTTTTTACGGGCTTCTTAAACTGTGTCCCATAACTTTTAAAACTTCCCACATTTGTTTCCAACCAATTTTTTTGTCTAGAATTTAACGGTTTGACCATTTTTTTAGGGAGATTTGGTACGTGAATGACATGTAATACTGAATAGAAATATTGTGATATTGAACATAATCCATGTGTAAGTGCATTAGCTTACCAATTATCCATCAAAAATTCGGTCACAATGTTGACTAACAGATTTGACAGTTAAAGTTTGGATGGAAAATTCAGTTGGAACCAAGCGTGAGAATTTTTAAAAGATACGGAACACAATGTGAGACTTCTATAACGAATGAGACCAAAATTAAAAGAAGCCAAACATATAGAACCAAAAATACAATTTTCCCCATTGTGATATTACCATACACTACAAAAAAAAAATGATTATTGCATATGTCAATATGCCATGGTGAAAAGTCCCTTTGCCATGGTTAAAGCCAATTGACCACAGCTTTGCTACGACTTTGGCCGTGGTATTTGCAAGCATGACCAAAACATTTACCATGACTTATAGCCATGGTCAATGTTTTGTTCATTGTAATGACCATGGCTTTTAACCATTGTAAAAAAAGTGTTAGGTTAACAAGTCTTCCACCACGTCTAGTTAGAACTTAAAATAACTAGTATTCTTTTTATATGAAACATTTACCATGACCAAGTTAGCCGTGAGTTTAGATCGGTATAGACCACAACTAAGACATGACATATATTTTCATTGCCAATACTCAATTTCTTGTAGTGACATTAGATATACGTAAGTCTAAATATTTTGTTAGTGTTGAACTTAAGCTTATTAATAAGTATACTGCAAGTCATGATTGTATATGGAAGAATACATCTACAAAATCGTTCTATAAGCATGTGCACACAAAATAATTAAAAAAATTATTATTGAAAATAACATCTAAGTACCATATATTATCGAATATATGATACTTTCACTAATAATATCTCGATACGATCAATAATATTAATATATCAGCAATAACATCTAGTACTATTGGAGCTATATATAAACTCGAAAAATATTTAAGATATTGTCCGATATTATTGAACAGAAATTAGAGGATCCAAATACGTATACTTGAACCATACTTGAGAAAGTTTGATATTTGGCTTTGGTGGAATTTTTGGAAAATACAGGCAAAATGACGGTGTGAAAGCATAAAATAAGCCTTAATTGGTTGACATATCACTTCCTGAAAATTATTTTTTCAAAGAAAATTCTTTAAAAAATGCATTTGTATGGCATTTTATCAAGATTTTTTAATAAAAAATTTCTCAAATTTTCTATTCTTATCTTGCGAAATGAAAAACTAGTTAGTTTTTGGAAAATGCTTGCAAAAAAAAAATAAATAGAAAAACTTAAGTTTTTATTATTCATGATTTGAAAGTTCACTAATCACTTAAAAGGATTTGTCCGACTATTCACAACACCAAAAAGTAAATTAATCCCATAGTTTGATGCAAAATAACAAAAAAAATGCAAAATAAGATCCAAATTGCTTATTTTTTATATATCTATATCAATGAATTCGACTAAAGTTTGTATATGAAAAATTATATTTGATGAGGGAAAAAGTTGTGTCACGTGATGGCCACGTAGGGAGGGAATCCGACCCAACACACGACAAACTAGATAGTAGGTTGAGTTGTATTTGGACTGCACTCGCTCAAGACAAGCTGCCTACGTACCCACTTTGATGGGATCAAGTCTTTTCGTAGTTCTATAGTGGGGTAGCTTTTTAAAGATGCCAGTTGTTTTCTCTCTAGCGATTTTTTGTGGGGAGAACATATAATAATATTTTTAGTACCCACATGATGTATTTATTGAAGTCGATGTGGTCCATGTGCCAATGCCTTGCTCTCAGCCTATTAGATTATAATATAAACTGTTGGTCCCAAATCGCATACGAAAGGGTCTAGAAGGGGGGGGGGGGGGGGTGTTGAATAGACCCTGAAGTCTTTTTTTTTTTTTTTGACTTCAAAAGATTTCGTATCAAAAGGTTTTTGGACGCTTGAAAAGGTAGACGCTTGAAGTGTCTAACGCTTGACTTAAGCGTTCACTTCAAATATTGGTGCTTTGGCGAAGCGTCTGATGAAGACTATTTTATAAAGTTAACTCAGACTTCAAGAATTGAATACTTTGACCAAGTAGGTTAAGCGTTCAGTTCTTTTAATCAGTGTTAGCACAGCGGAATCATTTTTGGAGTTTTCTCTTTGAAAGTTTTAGCGTCACAAGAGGTTTCTTTGTGCATAGCTTTTGATTGTGTTTTACTTATGCAATGATATGATAGATGAAGGAATTGACTGAAAAGTAAATGACACAAAGTTTGTAAGGTTCGTTGGGTGGTGTAATTCCAACTACGTCCTTCTTCTCCTTTGCACTCGGAGGCAATCCACTAAAATGATTCTCAAAGAATCACACAAAAACTTCTACAAATTAGGGAGAGATGGATGTCGATGACTTGAGCTCCTTGATCACACAAATTTTTGCTCCAAATCACTTCAATCCCCTTGCTTCTTTCACCCAGAAATAATGCAAGTATCCAACTTCGACTTCACACAGATCGCGAGGCTTGGATGGAGTTTTCTAAAACGGTTTGTTTGATTTTGATGAAGTTCAAACAACTTGGGAATATCTCAGTAGGAAAGTGGTTTCTTCGAAAAGAATGTTTGAGATATTTGTTGACTGTCTCAGGATTTGAAGAAAAGCAGGTGGAATGTTTTCTTGAATATTCTGGCTTTTCTGAGAATTTAAGGAATGAGACTTCAATGCAACAACAATTTTGGCTTGATAATTTTTTTTTCTTTTGGCTTGTTGTTGAAGTTCTATTTATAGGCATTCTTGGAGAAAGTGTCCGTTTGACACATGCACTGGCGCGTGTCTCTCACTTTCGCGAGTGAACAACTTTTGTCCTTTTTCCTGAAAATCTGCTGCACAAAAGTTGGTGCTGCAGTCTGAGATAGTTGACAGTCCAATAGGGTGGTTTCTCCATACGTCTGAAAGTGCTTATCACATTTAATGCTCTTATCAGCATTTAATGCATTTGAATTAAATACCCGTTGGTACTTAATGCTTTGCGAATTTGCATTAAACTCCTTCTGGACTTAGAAATAAATTCAGGTGAAATCACTTCTGTCCCATA
Source organism: Buddleja alternifolia (assembly GCA_019426215.1). NCBI lineage: Eukaryota > Viridiplantae > Streptophyta > Magnoliopsida > Lamiales > Scrophulariaceae > Buddleja > Buddleja alternifolia. The sequence continues at coordinate 49,272 of WHWC01000397.1, read as the reverse complement.
AGGTAACGCTGGATATAGCTGGTCAATTAAACGCTTGGAGACTGTATCTTCTTTCAGAGATCAAGCGCTTGAGTCTTCGAACTTTACCACTGATAAACTCATTCAGAAATTATCAGACGCTCAGCCTAAGACTACTTTGCCTATCAATCTAAAATAAAATAAAACAAAGCCTAATAAGCCTATTACAAATCTAACGCTTCAAAGCTTATACAAATTTTTCTACCAAAATAAAACTTACATATTTTTGGGGTCTAACAAAAAGTCCTAATTGTCATTATCAAAACTTCTAACATGAAATTCCTAACAATTTTCCCCTTTTTGATGATGACAACACTTACCTTTTTATAGTTCAAGAGTTAGACAGCCAAAAGTAAAAGTTAGCTTTGATTAGATAACGTTAGTTAAAGTTAGTTACGCTTCAACGAGATGTTTCAGCTAAAAACAATGCATTATATATATATAGAGAATTACAAGCATTTTTACAACTGAACAAGTAAAGAAATAAAAGACAAGAATATGGATAATGTAAAATCAGAAAGTTTTAACGTCTTGGTCTGACTTTGTATCGCTTGGGCATTTCAGCTCGGATAGCTTCAGTCAGATTGTCTTCCAAGGTCATCATTGCTTCATGATCTTTGTTGATTATGAGCTGATTTTCTTCTTGTTGTCTCTTCTTGAAGTCAGTAAAATGATTGTCCCAGTCAGTTGGGTCAATACCAATATACCTTAGGCAGATTCGAAAAGCTTGGATAAAGTCAGTCATCTTCCTCTCTTCAACTAAGATTTTTGGATCTGTAGGTTCTGGAATAGACGTTCTTTGAAGAGGGATGTCAAACTGTTCAAGCAGTGCTCTTGTAGGTATTGGTAGATTTGGATATAACGCTCTTGGAGGTTCCCTTAGTGTACTACTAGGTGCTCCAGATGTACTTTGTTTCAGAGAAGTTATCCAAGACGGAAGACTAAGCGCAGAAGGAGAAGGAAGTACTTGACGCTTAGGAGACGGAGGCTCTTCAGCTCTTGAACTAGACGCTTTCCTCTTTTCTCCTTCGCTTGAACCTTGATGAGTGTTTGAGAGAGTCAAAGGAAACTTGATAGGCTGGATCAAAAACAGTAACTCGAAGGGCAACGGGAAGATCCTCAGCACTATCATCAGTAACATGTTCAGGAGCGTCAGGAATATTCTCTGGGGGAGACGCTTGAACAGGGTCTTCAGTAGGCGCTGGAATACTTGTAACTGCAGACATGAACGCTTCAGCTGACTTAGCAGGCGCTTCCTCAAGCGTTGACTTAGGTTGACGAAAGTCATTGAATTGGAAGTTCCAGCTTGCTAACTCGGCATAAGAAGTGGATGCAGAGTCCAAGAGTTCAGTGAGTCTGGTTCGGGAAATACAAGTACCGGAGATGAATGTGCGAAGAGGACTATCAATGGCCCTGATGTGCATTGGACCAATGATATCAAGCACATGATTTGGGAAGACTTTGGACGGAGCTTGAGCAATTGAAAAGAGTGAATCTGGACAGTAATGTCTGGAAAATCCAATCAAGCAGTCGGAGGGAAGAGACGTAGGGCGCTTATGTTCAGGTACACAGTCAGCATAGTACTCTTCAAGATATGGATAAATTGCTTGAGCCAACTCTTGATTCCTTTCAAGCAGGGAGAGGACAAACTCATAGTGATCGAGTACCTCGCTGCGGATTGAAGGGAGCAGTGGATATCCTTTGAATGGACTGATTACTGAGCCATTCCAAGGTCTGAGATTGGCAGTGAAGATCTTATCGAAAAGAGAGACAGGAGTTAAAATCTTCACCATCAGATTGAAATTTTCTTTGGAGCAAAATTCAAGCACAATACACCAGATGTACCACTGGAAGAGGCTTGAGCGTTGAACAGAAGAGGAGTAGAGGATAATCTGTGAAGCTCTTGACGCAGACACTGTTCAATTTGATGTCTAACAATTGGGAGCTTGAGAACAGGTCCGACTCTCTGTTGACGCTGCTTGAGGTAATACTTGGCGAACTGACGCTTCTTGTCATGCATGCCTATGCCAAAAAGATGGGTAGCTTGGACTAACTCTGAGAAAGTATATTTATGTCCCATATACGCTTCAACCCAGTTGACTTCATTTATGCAGTAGTCTGTGCCAGCAGTCACCATAACGCGAATGCCTTCAAGATGAATGTCTCTGATAGCTTCAAAGCGGTGTCTATCAGGATGATAGTTTGCATTCCAGACGCTATCAAAATATGCATCAGCTTCAGTCTGAAGCAAGTCTGTCAACGATTCAAGACGCTCACCGGCATGAACAACCTTATTCTTCCACAGACGAAGTGGATGGACCGACGCAAGATTTTCAGGGCTATGAGCAGTCTGAGGGAAATGTGTGTAGCCTTCTCTGTTCAATACTGACTCTGAAGGATTGAGAAATCTAGGACGTAGAGGCTCATACACACGAATGCTATAATCCCTTAGAGCGAACCCGGTTGGCTTGCTGTGCCCATAATCCAGATAGTATGCCAAGTCCACATCACATATAGGAGTTCTGCCTCCTTGTCTATTTTGTATAATGGCTTTGATTCGACTGTCAAAATCAATCAGTCGAGCAACGTCAGTCTCTGCTGACACGCTAAAAGCTAACGTGCTATAATAGCAAGTGCACTAGACGTGTGTAGTAATAAGTGGACAAAAAGTCCGGGTTGTCGAACCACAAGGACTTGAATTCTAGTTAATGATTTTCGATAAAAGATAAGACAATTAAAGTAAAGTGCAAGAAAAAGATTAAACAAACGAAGAACCAAAGAGAAACGTACTATAGATTTAATCTCACGTATGATAAAATGACTAAGGCACATGCTACAACCGAATCTACTCGTCAATATATATGAGCTACTCTTCGAATTATTAGACTCCTATTGCTTTGGTGGAAACTCCTAAATTAACTATTACCCGATGTCTCGGCACATAATAATCCTATGATTAATTGACGGTTCTCTAAATATGTCTATCCGAGAATCTAATCAAAAATCACGCATTAACGTTCTAGAGCTTCCCCAAATGAATCCGGCTAACAACACCCGGGAATCTTTACCTATTTCTAGGGCAATCCCTCATTTGTTTCGGATGATGTGTTAATTCTCTTGCACCCTAATCTATTTTCTCTCGAACAACTAGATTAGGCAAGATAGCAAGCATATGGTGATCAAACACATGATTGGAATAAAAGCATAGAATTAACACACAAAGCAATAGGAGAATTAATACAAAGAGCAACTTCACATATATTGATTCATAAATTTGGCCTTCACATGGCCTTAGTTCTACAATATTAGCCTCTCATCAAAGCCTTAAGAACATCTAATACAAACATATACATACTCATGGAAATAAACATGTAAATGCAAATAATTAAAACTCCCTCAATTGATTGATGATGGATCTTTGCTCTCTTGATCTTCAATCCTTAGCTCCTCTCTCTTTGTTCCCCTCCAAAAGTGATGAAGAAATGGTGATGAATGATGATGAGTGAAAAGTGATGGCCAAAAATGCCTCTCTCTCTCTCCTCCTCCAAGATGTCCGGTCAATTGCTCAAAAATTGCCTTAAGAAGACCACAACAAATCAGCTCCTAGTGTGTGCCCCCCCTAGTGTGTCCTCCACTACTCTTAAAGTGAGTAGTATAAAATTCCCTAAAGTAGATCTAGTAAGAAACATACTTATGACATCCCCCTCATACATGTGATGACCTCTTGGCTTTAAATGTTCCATTCCCCCATCAAATGATGATCTTTTGGCTGAAAGGAATCAAATCTCGGATGTGGCCACGCCTAGGCGCGGGAATTATGGCGCTCGGGTGCCGTCAGCAGAATGTTGGGAGTATTTGCCTCTGTCTGGCGCAGTAATTGTATTTCCTTCAGAACTCTCTCCACAAAACTCCGATTTGGATGATTCAAGTCATCATTTGAAGCTAACACATAGTTCTACAACTTTGTAGAAGGAAACTTCATCCAATTCGGTCTCTAAATATAAGAAAATAGCGCTCAACCGTGGAAACAAATGCAGATACGGCGCCCGGGCGTGGGCAAGATGGCGCCTAGGCGTAGGGGTGCGTAGCAATTTGGCCTAAACTTGTTTTATACGTCATTTTTCATCCCGTTCTTTGATTGTATCCATTTAAGACCTGAAATCACTTAATGCACGAATTAAACGCACATGTGGCAAGAATCAAGCGATAAATGAACCTAAGACATAAACGCAAAGGGGCTTAAAAACACGTAAAAATGCCTCTTATCATCTGCAGCAATATATCTCGCTTCATTGTATCTTGTAGGAATGAAATATTCTTCCAGCGCTGGGGGCATGAAGTTAATTGAATGATCAATTGTCTACAGCGGATCGAGTTGGAAAAAGTGACGAGGAACTGGAACGTCTTCAACATCGCTCTGACCTTCTGAGCGTGCCTCTGTTATAGCAGCAGGTTCCTCAGCTTCAATTGCAGCAACTTCTGTGGCAACATCTTTAGCGATAGTAACGACTTCGGTCAAATCAACATCCAAGAGAATATCTGTGGACGCTTCAGCAGCAGCTGGTACTATAGCTGAAATACAAGAGCTATCCTCTATAAGAGAAGGATCTTCTACAGATGTAGGAATAGAAATGCTGTGGGAAGAAATAAACTTACCCTGAGAGCTAGTCTCGCAATTCTTTGAGCACTTGGCGCAACAACGACTTGAGCGCTTGGCTCAACAGCGACTTGAGCGCTTGGCTCATCAGCGACTTGAGTGCTTGGCTCATCAGCCTCAGGCTCTTCAGGATCAACTCGACGCTTGCTAGTCCTGGAACGCTTGAAGATTTTCTTTATGTTGACTCCTTCAATGAGTTTAGACGGTAGAGCGGGAGGATCAGCAGCTGGTTCTGCAAAGTCTATTTGTTTGATGATCCCTTCCAGCTTCCTTCTTTTGAGAGGTAGCTTGTCCTCGGCATCCTCATCGGTTTCCTCACCAACCTTTTGAGAGGAGGCGGCAAATTGAACTTTTGACTTTCTGGGAGCCCTCTTCTTTGTTGCAGCCGAACGCTTCACAGCTTCTTCTGGCACTGGGCGTACGCTTCTTTATCGGACGCTTGACGTACTTCCAGACGCTCAGATAGTGGTTTAGCTGCACCACCAATTTTTGAAGGATTGAACAGATTGTTCAGAATCCATTTTCCCAACAACTTGGACTTATTCAACGGAAGTCCAGACGAGTATACACAGTTTGATTTGTACAATAGGTCGCTTAGAACGAGTCCATAAGGCTTATTCGAAGTGCTTAGACTATCCCGAAACCTTCCAAAGATGTACTCACTCCAGTTGATTTTGATGTTGAGGAGTATAGCAGTCATCATCTGAAATTGTACAGGGTTTACCTTATCAAAGGTTCCCACTTGGCATTCTGTGATTTTGCTGCAGAAATCAGCCAATAGCCGTTATTTGGACACCAGGTCTTTCTTTTTGAAGTATTGAGTGTAGGGCACATCGTCGTACGCACTCATGATTGTCCATGCTTCCTTGATCTGTTTCAATGTGACGCAATCCAATGCCTCACCCTCATTTGGAAGATTGAAGTTCTTGGCGATGGTGGAAGCAGATAAGAGAAATTTATTTGGAGACTCCTTCTTGGATAAAGAGATTAGATAAGAAATAGACTTCTTGTCCTCTGAAAGTGTAGCATTCTTCCAAAAGGTATCAACTTCAGTTGGAAACATATAAGAGTATTGGGTCAAGAATGGTTTGAGCCCAGCTTTGACGACCATGTCCATCATGTCCGCCAGGTTGATCTGAGGTTGTTCATAGAGAAATTTCCAGTCGACAACAAGGCCTTCAGTCACCTTGATGGTAAATTCAGCAGAAGTAGATGATGATTTCTTTGGTGCCATTTTTGTGAAAGAGATGAACTGAGATTTTTTTGTTTTGAGAGAGAGAGACTAAATTTTGCAGATATGTTTTGAGTAAAAGTGAATTGTCATTCTGCAGAAATTGTGTTTTAAATGATACAGTAAAGAATTTTTGAAACTTGTGTTTTCTAGTCTTTGTAGGATTTAGACACGTGTAACAATTGTTGAATCTTAGCCATAAATTCACTAACCGCGGACGCGAGTTTTGTGTACTAGAGAGAAGTTACATTTGGTAATTCTCAGATATAAAGATTTGACATCTGAGTTAAAATTTTTTAAAACGTTTGGCATTTTCAGAGTGTAACGCACGCGCTCGTTTGTACACTGACATGTACAAAAACACGTGCTATCTCTGAACCGTCATTTTGAAAAGAAACTTTTGATTACCCGCTAGTTTGATGTGATAGAAGCGTGTGAGTAGAGTACAAAATAGACTGTTGAGTTTACCCACTACTTCGAAAGAAGTTTGGAAACTTTATGCATGGCTTTAAAGAGAATGATATAATTTTTTATATATTAAGAGTTGATTGGACTTCATTCAATGCTTAACTGATATCATTGGTTGGTATTTACTATAACTGTTGTAATATATACGCTTAAAGTCAATGTCCTTTCTATGTTTGAGCTTCCAATATTTTATGCAAAGATAAGACTGAGCGTTGATGATCATGCATCTGAAAATTTTGATCATTGACGCGTACAGTTATGTTCAAGTACAATTTTAAGGTTCCCCCTAAATTTGATAACTTGTACCAATTTTTGTTTTTCAAAGAAGGTTGTTAGACATAAATCAAGTGGATTCCCCCTAAATTATATGTCTAATAAAGTATGATTCTTGATGATTAAGCGTTTAAATCAATCATACCTAGTTCACTTCTCAAAGTGAGAAAATGTTGTTCATTGAGTGCTTTGGTAAAGATATCTGCCAATTGTTTGTCAGTTCCAATGAAGTGCATGGAGATATCTTTCTTTTGAACATGGTCACGAAGAAAATGGTATCTAATGTCAAAGTGTTTAGTTCTGGAATGAAGAACAGGGTTTTGAGTCATAGCTAGAGCGCTTTGGTTATCACAATGAATGGGGGTTGGACCTAAGATTATTCCGTAATCTCTGAGTTGTTGCCTCATCCATAGAACTTGTGCACAACAACTTCCTGCAACTACATACTCAGCTTCGGCTGTAGAGGTAGCTATGGATTGTTGTTTCTTGCTATGCCATGAAACTAACCTATCACCTAGGAATTGATAAGTACCACTAGTGCTTTTACAATCTATTTTGCAACCTGCAAAATCTGTATCTGAGTAACCGATTAGTTCAAAAGGAGAATCCTTAGGATACCATAAGCCCACATTTTGTGTGCCTTTTAGGTATTTAAGGATTTTCTTGGCAGCAATTAAGTGTGACTCTTTAGGATCAACTTGAAATCGTGCACACATGCATACCGAAAACATAATATCAGGTCTACTGGCAGTGAGATAAAGAAGTGATCCAATGATACCTCTATAATTAGTGATATAAACTTTCTTTCCACTTTCATCTTTATCTAAAGTCAATGTCCTTTCTATGTTTGAGCTTCCAATATTTTATGCAAAGATAAGACTGAGCGTTGATGATCATGCATCTGAAAATTTTGATCATTGACGCTTACAGTTATGTTCAAGTACAATTTTAAGGTTCCCCCTAAATTTGATAACTTGTACCAATTTTTGTTTTTCAAAGAAGGTTGTTAGACATAAATCAAGTGGATTCCCCCTAAATTATTTGTCTAATAAAGTATGATGCTTGATGATTAAGCGTTTAAATCAATCATACCTAGTTCACTTCTCAAAGTGAGAAAATGTTGTTCATTGAGTGCTTTGGTAAAGATATCTGCCAATTGTTTGTCAGTTCCAATGAAGTGCATGGAGATATCTTTCTTTTGAACATGGTCACGAAGAAAATGGTATCTAATGTCAATGTGTTTAGTTCTGGAATGAAGAACAGGGTTTTGAGTCATGGCTAGAGCGCTTTGGTTATCACAATGAATGGGGGTTGGACCTAAGATTATTCCGTAATCTCTGAGTTGTTGCCTCATCCATAGACCTTGTGCACAACAACTTCCTGCAGCTACATACTCAGCTTCGGCTATAGAGGTAGCTATGGATTGTTGTTTCTTGCTATGCCATGAAACTAACCTATCACCTAGGAATTGACAAGTACCACTAGTGCTTTTACAATCTATTTTGCAACCTGCAAAATCTGCATCTGAGTAACCGATTAGTTCAAAAGGAGAATCCCTAGGATACCATAAGCCCACATTTTGTGTGCCTTTTAGGTATTTAAGGATCTTCTTGGCAGCAATTAAGTGTGACTCTTTAGGATCAACTTGAAATCGTGCACACATGCATACCGAAAACATAATATCAGGTCTACTGGAAGTGAGATAAAGAAGTGATCCAATGATACCTCTATAATTAGTGATATCAACTTTCTTTCCACTTCCATCTTTATCTAACTTAAGCGTTTGGCTCATTGGAATTTTTGAATGTGATGCATTTTCCATATCAAATTTCTTAATCATATCTCGTGTATATTTAGCTTGGTTAATAAATATGCCATTAGGGAGTTGTTTAACTTGTAGTCCTAAGAAGAAAGTTAATTCACCCATCATGCTCATTTCAAATTGTTCTTGCATCATTTTTGAAAATTTCTCACACAGACGCTTGTTAGTAGAACCAAATATAATATCGTCAACGTAAATTTGAACTAAGAGAGTATCTTCGTTATTGGTAATTTTAAATAACGTTGTGTCAACGCTGCCTTTTGAAGAGCTTTTACCAATAAGAAAGATAGAGAGAGTGTCATACCATGCTCGGGGTGCTTGCTTAAGCCCGTAAAGTGCTTTTTCTAGCTTGTAAACCATACCCTTACCATGATTGTTGATGAATCCTGGTGCTTGCTCCACATATACTTCTTCTTGGATTTTACCATTCAGGAAGGCACTCTTTACGTCCATTTGATATACTGTAAACTTGTTAAACGCTGCATACGCTAGAAACATGCGGATTGCTTCAAGACGAGTGACAGGAGCGTATGTCTCATCAAAGTCAATACCCTCCTCTTGGCAATATCCTTCAGCTACGAGTCTGGCCTTATTTCTTACAATAATGCCGTTCTCATCCATCTTGTTTCTATATACCCATCTAGTTCCAATAACTCCTTGGTGAGTTGGTCTTAGTACTAGCATCCAAACCTTATTTCGTTCGAACTGATTGAGCTCTTCTTGCATAGCTTCAATCCAACTTTGGTCATTTAGTGCTTCATCCACTTTCTTAGGTTCCATTTGAGATAGAAAGCTTGTGAACATAGCCTCATTGAATGTAGCGGCTCTAGTTCTAACTGGTGCTCCAATATCTCCAATAATTTGCTCAGGTGGATAGTCACGCAGCCATAGTCTATCTGGTTAGAAGGGATTAAGAGGTTGAACAGGCGCTTGAGAATCATATGCTTGACCACCGTCTTGTGTAGGCGCTTCAAGTTCACAATTCCTCGTTTGCTCTTGATGATCACTCTCTTCATGATCATCAGCATTTCTTACATGATAATTTAGAGTAATCTCACGAGTATTCTTAGGAGGTGGCATTGAGATCTCATCATCGTCGTCAGTATCTTTATCAATAATAATCTTAGACGCTTGATGACATAGATCTTCAACTCCTACATCATTTAAATTAACCTTACTCGGCTCTTGATTAGCATCATCAAAAACAACATGAATAGATTCCTCAACCTTCGATTTGATCTTATTGAGAATTCGAAAATTCTTTCCATTTTTGGCGTTGCCTAGAAAGATTCCCTCATCCGCTTTAGGATCAAAAGTCTTTAGGCTTTGGGATCCATTATTGTGGATAAAACATTTAGAACCAAAGACGTGAAAGTATGAAACATTTGGCTTTCGTCCCTTCCATAGTTCATATGGAGTTTTTCTTGGCAGCAATTAAGTCCCTTCCAACCGAAGTTTCCATCAAAAACTTGACGGTCAACTTCATTAGTCAACCTTTTGACCAATTTTTTGGGGGAGAATATGTGCATGAATGCACTTACACACATATTATATTCATTATTATGATATTTCTATTCAATATCATGTGCCACTCACACACAATATCTCCCAGCAAAAATGGGTCAAAAGTTTGACTAACGGAGTTGATCATTAAAGTTTGGATGGAAACTTTGTTTGGGACTAATGTGAGATATTTTGAAAGTCATATCACTAAATGTGAGAAATTGATAACGAATAGGACCAAAATTGAACTAGGGCAAAGTTATAGGATAAAAAGTGTAACTTTCCCTTCATTTTTTTTTCTTACAGTTTCGTCTATTGCCTCAACACCCACTTCCATTTCCTTCCCTCTTTTCTTCGTCTACTCTTCCCATTCAAAAACAGGTATAAACATGCTATCATATTCTGGAACTTCTATAAAAATGTCAATTTTTCGATCAAAATTTAAATTTTTATGAAAAGTGTGTTTTACATCACTTTTGCATAAGAAATTCGAACATCGCAAGTATCCGGAATATGAAATATTATTGGATAATATTAATCTACGGTTTGATTAGATAAATTTAGCATTTCAAATTTCTCAAATCGGACTTGTAACAAATGAGAAATTAAGTGGGGTGTCTGAAAGTGTTTATTCCACATAGGAGTTTATAAACCATTGTCTTGGGATAAAGGGTTGGCCCTTTGGGTCATATCAAGTTTTGTGGGATTGTGAGGGGAGAGGACCTCGCCATGGTCCAGTTCAACACACACAAGCGCCGCCGCCACCGTCCACCCGTCCGAACCGAGCCGTGGACTGTGGGCCTTGGGCTTGGGATTGGGTTTGTAACATATTAATTTTTTGGACAAAAATTAATTCCAAAAAATTGATCCATTAACAGAAAATCTAAAAGCAAAAAATCTTATCTGATTAAAAACGGGTTTGAAGAAATGCTGGCCACGTTTTCGTTCATTTTTTTTAATTAGTTTTCTAGAAGGTCCAATGTTCGAATGTGCCGTTTATGGATGTTCAAACGTTGACTCTTTTAATGCAGAGTCTGAAACGCTTCTGCTGCCTTAAACAACAGAATACATTTCAGTTCCATGTTGGAACGTGGGCTACAGTTTCAGAATATAAAAAGGTTCCTCTAGCTGAATAAAAATAACACACCAAATGCATATCATTTCTGCATTTCTCATATCCTTATCTTGAGAGTTCTAAGCAAGTTCTTGAGTTCGCGAGCTTTTGAATTGAAGTGGTTCGAATTCAGAAAATTTAGTCATTATATCTTGGGACGTTATTGCATGGACCCGTACTACCTGTAGCAGGGTAATTTTGCATTAAGGAAAAAGAGAACTCTCTCGCCTCGGCTTTCAATCTTCATCCATTTCTGTTTATGTTCGTGTGTTGAGTGTAGAATGTGCAACAAACTTCACGCAAAAAATTGAGTTTCCACTATGGCTGGTCTAAAATAGGAGGCTGGGAAAGGCAAGTCGAAATAGGGAGAGGGTTGTTTCAATTGTGGCTGGACTAATCGTTAGGCTAGAGACTGCAAAGAGTCCAAGAAAAATAAGTCTCAAGGACAAGGTTGTGGTAAAAACCCGAAGAAAGGCAAGCAGGTTCATAATCGGGCTCTGAACTAGGTTCATTTGGCTGTTGATGATGTCCAGGGAATCAACGAAATGATCGATGACGTGTCTGACACTCGGGTTTCACTTAATTTGTCTGAACTCGATCTCACCGCTGTTGTGTTCGAGAATAATCTGATGAACAACATGAGGGAATGATTCATCGACACTGGAGCTACCCTCCACATCTGTTTTGACAAGGAGACATTCTTGTCATACTCTCCTTCAGATGGGCGGAGATTTTTTATGGGTAACTCGGCTACTTCTCCGGTTCTTGGAATCGGTAAGGTGGTGTTGAAGGTGATGTCCGAGAAAAAATTGACTCTGACCGAGGTACTGCATGTTCCTGATATTCATAAGAATCTGGTGTCGGGATCTACCCTGGTGAAGAATGGGTTCAAGCGGGTTTTTGAGGCCGATAGGTTTTCATTTACTAAAAGGGGAATTTATGTTGGAAAAGGTTACCTTGAACAGGGCTTTTTCAAAATGAATGTAATGAATGTTATTCGCTCTCTAACCGAAAATATTGGTAATAAAATTGAGAAATTCTGTTTATTTGCCTGAGTATTCTAATTTATGGCATGTTAGACTAGGACATGTAAATTATAATAGAATTCGAAGACTAATAAACTTGAACCTGTTACCAACTTTTAAAGTTGACAATCAACACAAATGCGAGATATGTGTTGAAGCAAAACTAGTCAAACAACTGTTTTCTTCTGTGGAAAAAAACACCACACCTCTAGAACTTATTCACAATGATATCTGTGGTTCGAAGTTTGTGCAAACTAGATACGAGAAAAAATAGTTCATTACATTCATAGATGATTGCACAACGTATTGTTATGCGTATTTACTAAGAAGTAAAGATGAAGCGCTTGAAGCATTTACACATTACAAAACTGAAGTTGAAAATCAACTTGGGAAAAGGATAAAGGCTATCCGAAGTAACAGTGGCGAATATGGAGCACCATTTGATGAATATTGCACAAATTTAGGCATTATTCATCAAAAAACAGCAACATATTCACTAGAGTCAAACGGAGTAGAGGAACGCAAGAATCGTATTGCCAAGGAGATGATGAATGTGTTATTGATTAATTCTGGGTTACCTCAGAATTTGTTTGGGGGGGGGGGGGGTGATCCTCTCCGCTAATTACATCCTTAATAAGATTCCCCACTAAAGTAGGAGTGAGACTCTGTACGAACTCTGAAAAAGGTCACAAACCTTTATACAAGTACCTCAAAGTGTGGGGGTGTTTGGCTAAGGTAGAAGTACCCAAACCTAAACAAGTGAAGATAGGGCCTAAAACTATTGACTGCATATTCATAGGTTATGCACTTTATAGCAACGACTATCGATTTCTGGTACATAAGTCAAAGATTTCAGAGATTCATGAAGGTACTATCATGGAATCAAGAAATGCTTCATTTTTTGAGGATATCTTCCAAGTAAGGAAATAAACGAACAAGGTCTCTTAAAAGAACACAGGATGCGTCTATGAGTAGTTCTAATCCCGGGGATGAAGAATCATGTCATAGCAAAAGGGCAAGAGTTGCTAAATCGTTTGGTCCCCATTTGTATCAATATACATTAGAAGGTGAGCCAAGGATGATTAACGAAGCATTATCCAGTCCAGATGCTCGACTCTGGAAAAAGGCTATCAATAATAAAATTCAGTTAATTATGCACAACCACACCTGGGAGTTGGTTGATCTTCCAAAGGGAAGTAAACCTCTAGGTTGTAAGTGGATATTGAAAAGAAAATATAAGACTGATGGATCTATTGATATGTACAAAGCCCGATTAGTAGCTAAACGATACAGACAGGCCGAAGGTCTAGATTTCTTTGATACTTATTCTCCAGTAACGATAATAAACTCCATAAGGATACTCATTGCTATTGCCACATTGCATATCCTTGAGATACATCAAATGGATGTGAAAACTGCTTTTCAAAACAGGGATTTAGAAGAAGAAATTTATATGGGACAACCCGTGGGGAATTGATCCTGGTCAGGAGAAGAAAGATTGTAAACTTGTTAAGTCTCTGTATGGACTTAAACAAGCGGTAAAACAGTGGCACGAGAAGTTTGATAACGCAATGTTGTCAAATGGTTTCAAAATCAACGAATGTGACAAGTGTGTGTATGTCAGACAAACAGAAGACTCTTATGTCATAATGTGTCTCTATGTTGTGACATGTTGATTATGGGAAGTAATCATGATATTACCATTAATTCTAAAGGAATGTTAAAGAAGAACTTAAACATGAAGGATATGGGGTTGGGAGATGTCATATGGGGATTAAAATCTCCAGGACGTCTGAAGGACTTGTATTGTTGCAGTCTCAATACATTGCGACAGTACTAAAAAAATTCCTTCCTACCGACAGTGCTCCTGTGAGAACGCGGTGGACTTAAGTGTTAATCTACACAAGAACCATAGCGAACCTGTACCACAAATAGGGCATAATGTTTATGCCCTATAAATCTATCCTCTTTATGGCATTCGAGGGCATATACTCTAACAATCTCCCACTTGCACTCAATGCCATTTGCTGTGGTATTTAATACCCATCTTTTCGAGATGTTTTTCCAGCACCGCCTGTGCCAATGGCTTGGTCAATGGATCAGCGACATTGTCGGCTGAGGCTATTTTCTGAAAAGCTATTTCACCTCGTGCAACGATCTCTCTTATGATGTGATATCTCCTCTCTATGTGTTTGGATTTATTGTGAGACCTAGGTTCCTTCGCTTGCGCTATAGCTCCATTGTTATCACAATAAAGTGGTGATATATGTTATTTTTACACAAGTTTTACTCCTTTTATCAACTTAATTTTGATTGTTTCTTTAATAATTTGATCACATATGATGCTTTGAACCCGGTTTGCTTTGACTTTTCAGATTGGGTTAACAGCCGGAGGAAAGAGCAAGAACCGAAGGCAAAATGAAACAATTTTTGGAATTTTTCAAGGCAACGCCGCGGCGTTCAACAAGCGAACGCCGCGGCGTTCACAAGCAGTAGCCAACACCGCGGTGTTCAACAAGCGAACGCCGCGGCGTTCACAAGCAGTAGCCAACGCCGCGGCGTTCGAGGCGGCAGTGTTGGCCTATAAATACCTCTTTTAGCCATTTTTTACCCTAACTCACCTTGGATATCAGCAACCACACGAAAATAGAGAGAGGGAGAGCTTAGAAGAGAAGATTAAAGGTCAAAACATGGAGAATTTAACAAGGAATCCACATCTCTACAAGAATTAGGGAGTTTTTACATATTTGTTTCTTGAATTTGTTCAAATCTCCTATGACTTGTATGATTTATATTTGCACTTTTGACATGAATATGAGCTAAACTTGTTTGATTGAGGCCATGGATAGGCCGTTTATGTTATTTTGATTGTTGATTTGTTGGTGTTTATTGGATTAATTTTGGTTTTAGCTATGTATTCAATATTTGATCTCAATGCTACATTTGCTTGATCACCAAGTGTTTGATAAAATGCCTAGGTTAGAGATCGAGAGATAATAACCTAGGGAAGATATAAACATTGAATACCCTATAGTTAAACCGACTAGAGATAGACTCGGTTTCTTTAGGTGGCTTTCCATTCACGTGGGGAATTCCTAGACCTTAAATGCATCCTCGTTAATCGGGTTTTCATATAGAGATATATAGGAAATCGTTACCAAGGGTAGGGTTGCTATGCCAAGAGATTGGGTAGTACGTACGTTAGGGAATTTCGCCTTAGCTAAATCAATCTAATAATCCAATAGAACCTAAATCACAATCTAAATGCATAATTGGTTGAACCATGTGCCTTGATTGCTTCTCTCTATTGTTTCCTCCCTTTATTTGGTGTGACGTTGCCTTAGTGTATTTTCTAGTATTTATTAATTAGTTAATCAACCTTTCTATCGACCGATTTAACTTAGAATTGAGTAATATAGTAGTCTTGGTACTTAGATTATAGTTGTCCCTGCGGATACGATAACCCCGGACTTAGAAATCCACTTTACTACTTACGCGACCTAGTTCTCTTGCTAGGATTTTGTCGTGTCAAGTGGCAACGAGAGCTTTATGCTAGGAACCACTTGAAGTTCCTGAACGAACTTCCTAATTCAAACAACTTCTTTAGCTGCCTCCAAGGTAGCTATGTATTCAGCCTCTGTGGTGGAGTCTGCGGTTGTGCTTTGCTTGGAATTTTTCCAAGTCACCGCTCCACCATTTAGAGTAAATACAAATCCCGAGGTGGATTCTCGGTCATCAACATCAGATTGGAAATCCGAATCAGTGTACCCGTCCACCCTCAGGTCACCATTTCCGTAGATGAGAATCATATCCTTAGTTGTTTTCAGATACTTTTGGATATTCTTCACAGCTATCCAATGTTCCTTACCAGGGTTTGCTTGAAATCGACTAACAACGCTCACAGCATAAGCATTATCGGGTCTAGTACAGAGCATCGCGTACATCAAGCTGCCCACAGCAGACGCATAGGGTATAATGTTCATTTTTTTTCTATCTTTCTCACTTTGAGGACACATAGATTTCGAAAGATGTATCCCATGTCTCAGTGGTAGGAACCCTTTCTTAGAATCTTCCATCCTATACCTTTTTATGACCTTTTCTAAGTAAAGGGCTTGAGAAAGTCCTACCATTCTTTTAGTTCGATCTCTACAGATCCGAATCCCTAAAATATAGGTCGCTTCTCCCAAGTCTTTCATGGAGAATGTACTCGAAAGCCACTTCTTGGTTGTGGTGAGCATTCCTATGTCATTACCAATGAGTAATATGTCATGTACATATAACACTAGGAATGTCAACTTGCTCCCACTGACCTTCTTGTAAACACAGGGCTCGTCTTCGTTTTTTATGAAGTCAAATCCTTTGGCAACCTCATCAAAACATAGATTCCAGCTACGAGATGCTTGTTTGAGTCCATAAATGGATCTCTCAAGTTTACGCACCTTATGAATATGCTCATCAGATTCAAAACCTTTAGGCTGTTCCATATAGATATCCTCTTCTAGGAATCCATTTAGGAAAGCAGTTTTTACATCCATTTGCCATATTTCATAATCTAGATGTGCTGCTATTTCAATTAGAATCCTTAATGATTTGATCATAGCCACTGGCGAGAAGGTTTCTTGGTAGTCAATTCCTTCCTTTTGACTATACCCTTTCGCCACTAGCCTGGCTTTGTAGGTGTCTACTTTGCCATCAACACCAATCTTTCTCTTGTAGATCCATTTACACCCGATTGGTTTTACCCCTTCAAGTTGGTCTACAAGTTTCCAGACTTGGTTTGCATGCATCGAATCGATCTCAGTTTGCATAGCTTCACGCCATCTAGCAGCATCCACATCCACCATCGCTTGATCAAAAGTGGAGGGATCATCTCCATGATCCTCGTCTAACATAGAATGGAGATCCAACTCCCTTCGCATTAGATATCCGTACCTCTCAGGCGGTTGAGATACTCTACTCGATTGTCATGGTTGTGGTTGTGTTACAGAAGGTTCGGTTCTCATTCCCTGTGTAGATGTATCCAGTGGGGTTTCATTTTGTTCTTCTAGAACAATCTTTCTACCTGCTCCTCCTTCTTGAATGAACTCATCTTCAAGAAAGTAGGCTTGTAAGGCTACAATGATCCTCTGATCATTGTGCAGGTAGAAGAGGTATCCCATAGAATCTTAAGGATATCCAACGAAACGTCCCTTTAAGGACCCAGCCTCCAACTTGTCCACTTTAGTCTTCTTGACATAAGCCGGACATCCCCAAATCTTTATGTGATTAAGACTTGGCTTTCTATTTCTCCACATTTCATAGGGAGTCATAGGAACGGACTTGGACAGACATCTATTTAATATGTGTGCAGCTGTAAGTAGCGCGTGACCCTACAGTGAAATGGGTAAATCAGTGTAGCTAAGCATGGAGCGAACCACGTACAACAAGATTCAATTCCTTCGCTCTGCTATTCCATTCAACTGTGGAGTCGCTGGAGGTGTGAGTTTCAATACAATACCATTCTCTCTGAGGTATAAGTCAAACTCGTCGCTCATATATTCTCCTCCTCGATCAGATTGAAGAGTTTTTATATGTCGACTTGTTTGATTTTCCACTAAAGCCTTGAATTCTTTGAACTTATCAATGGATTCAGACTTATGCTTCATCAGGTACACTAGACCATACCGAGAATGGTCATCAGTGAAGGTGATGAAGTAAAGGAATCCTCCTCTCACCATTTCTCCAAATGGACCACAAACGTCAGTATGCACTAAGCCTAAGATTTGTGAGGCCTTTTCAAAATTCCCTGTGAAGGGCGATCAAGCCATCTTGTCTTTGAGACAAGATTCACAAGTAGAATAGGGATCCAATCCCAGTGGGCCAATTAGCCCATCTTCTTCCATTTTGCGAATCTTTTGTTCGCCAACATGGCCTAGTCGAAGGTGCCATATTAATCTTTGGTTTATTTCAAGCCTACTACGTTTCCTTTGTATTGTATTCACAGCACACTTATTCTTGACATTAAGGTAACACAATGCATTTATCAAAGAAATAAAGCCTACTAATTTATTACCATAATAAATCTCGCATTGTTCATTAATAAAACGAAAGTGTAACCTTATTTAACTAAAACGGAAATTGAACCAATGTTTAACAATATCCAGAAGTAGCATATATCTAGAATAAAAAATAATGAGGCGGATCTTGTTTTTAGTAGCCGCGACGCCTTGCCCGCTGCCTACTTTGATCTTCTCCTCATTAGGGCTCAGCTTCCTTCTTCTTCCCAAATTCTCATTCACACAATTATACAACAGGTATTAACTTCTGAATTATACTCGATGAAGAGGGAATATTATAATGCAATTAGTTTCAAACTATAAAGTTATTCACCTTTTGCTTGTACATTAGGACAGTCTCTTCTCCAGTGCCCAGCTCACCGCAGCATAGACATGTGTCCTGTTTTCTAGCCCTCTTATTTCTCCTTCGTTGTGCCTTGTTGCAAGTCATACTGGATGCTCCCTCCTCTAAATTGGCATTATTCCTTTTTCCATCAAATGTTTTAGGAAATGTAATAGCCATCAGATTGTTCCATTTGTCCATCTTTATTTGTTTCTGAGCAACCTTGAGTTTTTCCAATAGTCCAGCTAAAGATCCCTCAATGTCATTCATACCAAAATTTATGACGAAATAATAGAACGAATCTGGGAGTGATTGTAGAATAAGATCTACTTGGAGATGCAGGTCCATGTAGAAGTTCATTCCCACTAACTCCTCATAATCTAACATTTGAATTTCACCTTGCAACCCTTTAACGATATTTGGGGTGAAATATGTCTCGATTAAGGCATCTAATGCACTTAATAATATTCTAGAACCAAATCTTGATACATGACCCCCACTTACTGGGAAGATGCCACATATGAATTTAATCCTTGATCTTATCAAGTTTGGTGGAGGGAAAGGATTCCTAGCACCCCTTACTAACTTAGTATAATATTTATTTGGGAGAATTCATGTTCTAAACATTTATTTCGTCTCACTTTGCACATTTACCAAATTTATATAGCGCATATTGATAGCACACATGCTTCACACAACTAATGAACTTGCATCGAAAGCAATAATACACCACACAAGTCTATGGGCTTTTATTTAGAGGGCCCAAGCCAATGGGCCATCATAAAATTGAAAAAGAAAAGCCTAGCTAATCTTTGTGGGCTCCAAGCTCCTCTTCTTCTGCATGATCTCAATCGTGAAAGGCCTATTCTATTTCTATTTATTACAAGAGGTAATTTAAAACCTATACATAAATCTAGAAATAAAATAAAATGGGCTCAAACCGGCCCTTACAACACATCAAAAGAAATACATAATCAAAAGAAGCAACCTAAGCCCATAGACATATGTCACCCTCTCATAATACATGCTCGCGATAAATAAATTACTTATGTTGGTGATTAATAAAAATTAATTAGTCCAACTTAATTAATTTCCACAATAAAATTCCAAATTTTATTGATTCATATGAAAATAATCCTATTTATGAGAATTCTTTATTTAAATAAAGATCAATAAAAACTATATTGGGCTTAATTTTATCAAAATTAAATTACCAACCATTGGCATATTCAAAATTAATTAACTAGGCCCAATAACTAATTTATTGAATTATCCACAATTTTAATCAAAACAATTTGGGCCCCTTTTTAATTAAATCCAGGTCATCATTCTTTTGACCCACCAGAATAACTAAAATAGTTTAAACACCTATTCAATTGAAATATGGACCTTAGGAAAATATAACCCAACCCATTAGGGCCTGAGTCACGAAAACTAGGGCCCCTAAACAGGTCCGTCCACTGGGCGCATGGCACGGTGTATGCCGTGCGCCCAGCACACGGTTTAATCGTGCTTGGGCGTCCGGCCAGCCCCTCCGACTGGAGCCGTGAAATGGCACGGCGTTGGGGGCCCACCCAGTGTGCGCAGTGCGCACGCTATGTGCACAACGGGAGGCAGAAAAGGCCTCCTATTGCGCGCACAGCGCGCAGACTGTGCACGCTTTTTGCGTAGCACTCGTCTCGAGGTTATACTTCTCTGATTCTTATAAAATATATATTCCCAGATTCAAAACTCATTAAAATACAATTTTCATGAAGAAATTGCTGCGAGATTCAGAATATTTTCATATGAAAAACACGTTCGAAGTAGGCTTCAAAAACCCGAAAAAAATAGTCACTCACATAAGCAATTAAACACAGAATTCAGAGATTGGCCCTGATACCACTGTTGAGAATCATACGAATAAAACGCAGAGGAAAGTAAATTTAATTCCCAAAGCCCGAATCATCTCTAATCCTCGTGTTTAATTGTGTATAGAAAAATTACCGTTCTCGCGTATGTTGATTTCTGAACGTGATCTTTTTCTCTAACGCCGAATTTGACAACGTCTCTAATTCGTCACGCCGGAATCAAAAATGAAAAACTCCTCCTTTCTTACTTGTCAAAGACGGCTAGAGAGAGAGAGAGGTGGGAGATTTTTTCTAGGAGAGAAAGTTATGTAAGTTGCCTTGTGTTATTTTTCACCTTGTGATATATTTATCTCATTATGAAACAATAACACTACCATGCAAGAGCCTTATTTGGGCGTCTATTTGGCCACCCCTTAGTGGGCTCGGAAGCCTTCGGGCTTTCGTCTTGCTTGCTAATTAATTAATCGGATAATTTATTTATCCAATAAATAAATTGATAATCCAATTAATTTAATTCCTAATAAATTTATAATTCAATTTCTTCAAGAAATTAATTAACTCATTAATTTAATTAATTAATTAAATTATCCAATAATTAATTAACTAATTACGGCATCCAATGCCGTGAATTTCTGTCAAGTCTTTTTCCCATGTTTTTCCTTTTGCACTTCTTTTAAACGCGACTCTTTAGGTTCATCTCAAAAGGAAATTGGGAGGAATCCAAAGGGGTGTCACTCACACCTAGCCAGTCTCGTGGCTCACACCGTAACCCAATTGAAAACGAATGAATAGAATCAGTCCAAACCTTTACGCTGTGAATACCGTACGTGTATAAACTTTTTATTCTTATATCACAGTCAAGTAAGAGTCATGGTTTAAACTCGAACTCATATAACTTGACCATATGCCTAAGCTCATAATAAGTCAAGGTATTTAAATGCTTTGGCCAAAGACTTTCATCCTCACTTATTCATGATCGTATAGGATTACTCATTCACTTATGAGAGAATAAATTCCATATTGCAAATCAGTTAACAATGCTACTTGCCCATCAAGTCGCACTTCGAGGTCGATTCCACCAACAAGTGATTTAAATCTAACTACTCTAATGACAGACTTGATGTCACAAGTACATCTTCAACTCGATTTCTCAGGTCAGAGGTTCACACGTACCTATCACTACTTATCAGTTTCATCATTGACTGTCAATGAGTGAATACCCATGAGATGAACTGATGCGAGCCGTGGTCGAACATATCAGTCCAACTGACACGTCTATGATATAAGTTCCCACTACCATTTCCATAGTGTACGACTGACACTTTCTCTGTCGAAACTTACATCATACAAGTCTTTATTCACTATTGATGCCCAATCAATATTTTTTAGACTTGCGAACCCTTTTAGATGTCAAGGGTCAAACCATTCTAGCGCCTTTCCTCCTATCCCATAGGAGGTAGAAGGTTCGCCTTGTCATCAAGGACTTTACGTTGTTTATTCACACTTTATAAATGCCTTTAAGAAAACAACAATCAACTGCCTTATATGAATAGAAAAACCATAGTTTAGTCACAATGTTTATGCCCTATAAATCTATCCTCTTTATGGCATTCGAGGGTATATACTCTAACAATCTCCCACTTGCACTCAATGCCATTTGTTGTGGTATTTAATACCCATCTTTTCGAGATGTTTTTCCAGCACCGCCTGTGCCAATGGCTTGGTCAATGGATCAGCGACATTGTCGGCAGAATCCTAGCTTGAAACTCCAATCTCTAGCTTAATCCCCCTTCTTCTCCCTCCAAGATTGATGAATTTGTGGCTCAAAATCCCAGAAAAATGTCTTCAATCCCCAAGAATCCGAACCCCCTTCATCTTCCTTTCATTTTTGGCATTTATACCTTCAAAACCGCTGTATCGGCGCCCAGGTGTGACCTAAATGGCTTGGGGAATAAGTTGACCGGTGCCTATGCGCGGGTGAGGTGGCGCCTAGGCGCCGGCTGTAGAGTCAAAACCGTTTTCTTGCTTTTCAGTGCAACAATTGTGTTTTCTTCATAACTTTCTCCACCAACCTCGGATTTGGATGATTCAAGTTTCCACATGAAGCCAAGACGGAGAGCTACAAATGGTTGGAAGAAAACTTCCTCAAATTCGATTTCAAAATATACGGAAATACTGTGTTTTTATGCGCTTTACATCGATTGTAGTGATTTTCCACCTTTACTCAATAAGCACATAGATTATACACATATGTGGCATAAATCAAGCGATAAATAAATACAAAACATAAACGTAAGGGCGTAAAAACACGTAAAAACAACCCCCGCACACTTATCAATTGCTCGACCTCGAGCAATAAGAATTCTAGGATATGGAAACATCATCAAATGAGGGAGAAACGAAAAGAAAACTACTAACTAACTCGCTTTCGTGGAGTAAACGGTTGCGCTTAGCGTGTGCAACAAGCCTTTAAACCTATGAGTTATCTCAAAGGATGAGTTATAGTCTCGTGAGGGTTTGCATGCGATATACCCACAAAATCGAAGGATGTTTAGCACAAACTAATCGAGACAACTTGAAATAAGAACTATGATGCAATGGCATGAATCAAGTGATAATGAAGCTCAATAACATGTACACAAATGAAGACAATGCTCATTCAACACTTAGAATCGAACCAATTTCTAAAGGGTGTAGTGGGATAAGATCTCGGGCGTTATGATCGAACGGCATCCTTACGATGCTCGAAAACATTCCCCATATCTACCAACTTTTGATAGATCATAAAGCTCATCGAGTCATAGGCAACTTTCAAGGTTAAATTGTGCTAACTTCCATTCACTTTACATTGACATTTCACACTTTGAAATGAATTACTTTCATAACAAGATAACCTCGTGCGATGTTCTACCCCTTTAGATCTTCTTTGCCACCCATGTAACGGGCTTTGGGTCAACAACTCCTAAATCAGAGGGTTTTAGGGTGCTAAGTGATAAGACACTCCTATGAACTTAATGACCCGAGTGGCAAAGGCCACGAAATAGAACGAGGTCTTTTATTCAACTCATTCCCAATTGGCTTGAGCAAAGCTCAAATTATCTCAACGAGTATAGTATATAGGCAATAGTGCTTTGGTGACCTCCAATACTCGTTGGCCTGACCGAATTTTCAAGGTCATACCAATCTCATCCCAATCATTCGTTCCATTAACACAATTATGAACCCCTAAGCAACTAATCATCTCAAAACAACATGAAAAATCTAGGTTAATATATCCGGGGGTGCTCCTCACATGTCTCGGGATAAAGAACCCTTTTCAATCCCTCTACCTTTGACTTATGTGCAACGTGTATCATCTAAGGAAGATTAATTCTCAACTAAGGTTGAAATGAGCATAATCAAGATGTGTAATTTTTTTTTCATTTTAGACCATTAATATAAACATACAAGATATCATGCCATTGTCTCGAGTTCTCAAGTATAATTGCACCAATTGGCAAGCTAATATCCTAGAATAAAAATTTGTTGTGCTTGAATTTTCACAAAAAAAATAGCACAAATCACATGCAATAGCAATGATTCCCTCCAAACTTGAGCTAAAAACAGGATCACACGACATATAGATACCCTCCCCCCCACACTTAAACTCAACATTGCCCTCAATGTTAACGTAATCATACATACTCAAAAGGGGAGTAAATGAGAGTACTTACAACAAGGGTGCTGAAAAGCAACCCTTAATCACGTGAGATCCGCTCCAAGCTCAAATCCTCAAAGAAGAATTCTCCACAGAAAAACTCAGCTACGACATGTCATGTACTCACAATACAAAACCATCAAGACTCAAAGAGAAGCATGCCAAAAGTGCATGCTTGAACATGACATAAAGAAACAAAACTAAACAAGACAAAAACGAAAGCAAAAAGAAAAGAAAAACTTACAAACTTGGGTTGCCTCCCAAGAAGCGCTCTTTTATAGTCATTAGCTTAACTTTGTGCTCTTTGATTGGGTTAAGGTGGTTTATGTATGAATGCCTTGTTCGTTCTCCAATTCACTCTCGGGTATCGCTTCAACTTTTGGCCATTGGTAGTGAATATTGGCCCATCATTTGTGCTACATACAGTAGGACCAAGCAATCATCTACTCGCGAATTTTTGTATGGTCCCTCAACACCTCAATTACTCTTTCTTCCTCATGCTTCGGGCGATGGTGTGGACTTTTCTCCAAGCTAGAGACAATATCTTATTTTTCTTCACCCATCACTTTGACATATGCGGAGTCCACGATGTAGGGATGTAGAAGATGATTGGTTCATTTTTCCTCTATACCCGTGGAGAGGGGAGAAGATACCAAGAAAGCATCTGGTAAAGACTCGAATGTCCTTTCCTTCAACTTCGGCTTCTTTGATATCAATTCTTCAAGAAAAATGGGGCTGGGTATCGTTGGAGAAGGAATAGGAGTGGATTCCTCATAGTTTGGAGATTCTGCCTCGAACTCTTGAATGTTAGTTGTGCGACGCTGAGGCGATGACACCTTAATAGAAATCCTCTCATTTTTTATTTCCTCAATGATCATTTGAGCCTCCTTAATTGGTCCTTCATACAAAGCATCAATGGCTTTGTGTACCAATTTCATATTTTCCGGCTGATCCAAATCATCTAGTGTGAGTTGTAAGTTGTGTATGAGTTGTCGAACCCAATCTCGTTCTTCCAGAGTTGGGGACAAATGATATCTTGCCTGTATGGTGTGGAGCCTCGGCGGTAGACTATCCCGGACCGATTGAAGTTGTTGAGGAGGAGGCGGTTGCATGGCTTGGAGTAGATTTTGCAACCATTCCCAATTTTCTGGGATATTCATATCAGGAAAGTTCCCATTCGGGTTCGGATTGAAATTGTTGGTCATTTCTCGAGCTCATCTATTAGCTCAAAGAACAAGCTCTATCTCGGGCTCCCAATCGTATAGGGGCTCGTTGTAGGAATGGGTCATGCATCACAAGTCAAACCTATCAATTAAGCACAAGAAACAAAATTAGACTAATACGAAAATAATAAAAGCAAGAAATAAATGAAAAACTAAGAATTATGAAAACGTAAAATAAAATTAAAAACTAAAATAAACAAGTCCCCGGCAGTGGCGCCAACAACTTGGCACGCTAATACCTTACGTGCTTGAATAGCAAGTGTACTAGTCATGATAGTAATAAAAGTGGACAAAATAAGTCCGGGTTGTCGAACCACGGAGACTTGGATTTTAGCTTTAGATTTTCGTTAAAAGAAAAGACAAATAAAGTAAATTGCAAGAATTGATTGAATAAACGAAGGATAAAAGAGGAAACGAGCTATATATTAAAACTCACGTATGATAATATGACTAAGGCACATGCTACAACCAAATCTACTCGTCAATATATATGGGTTACTCCTCGAATTATTAAACTCCTATTGCTTTGGTGGAAACTCCTTAGTTAACTATTACCCGATGTCTCGGATCATAATAATCCTATGATTAATTGACGGTTCTCTAAATATGTCTATCCGGGAATCTAATCAATAACCACGCATTAACGTTCTAGAGTTTCCCCGGATAAATCCGGTTAACAACACCCGAAAATCTTTACCTATCTCTAGGGGCAATTCCTCATTTGTTTCGGATGATGTGTTAATTCCCTTGAACCCTAACCTATCTTCTCTCAAATGACTAGATTAGGCAAGATAGCGAGCATATGGTGATCAGGCACATGATTGGAATAAAAGCATAAAATTAACACACAAAGCAATAGGAGAATTAATACAAAAAAATCACTTCATATATATTGACTCATAAATTTGGCCTTCACATAGCCTTAGTTCTACATAATTATGTATATGATCTAGAACAATCATATACATAATTATGAACATAAACATGTAATGAAAGCAAGTAAAACTCCCTAAGGCTTGGTTGATGATGAATCCTAGCTTGTAACTCCAATCTCTAGCTTAATCCCCCTTCTTCTCCCTCCAATATTGATGAATTTGTGGCTCAAAATCCCAAAAAAATGCCTTCAATCCCCAAGAATCCGAACCCCCTTCATCTTCCTTTCATTTTTGGCCTTTATGCCTTCAAAACCGCTGTATCGGCGCCCATGCATGACCTAAATGGCGCCTAGGCGCGGTACAGGTGGCCTAAATGGCTTGGGGAATAAGTTGACCGGTGCCTAGGCGTGGGTGAGGTGGCGCCTAGGCGCCGACTGCAGAGTCTGAACCGTTTTCTTGCTTTTCAGCGCAGAAATTGTGTTTTCTTCATACCTTTCTCCACCGACCTCGGATTTGGATGATTCAAGTTTCCACATGAAGCCAAGACGGAGTGCTACAAATGGCTAGAAGAAAACTTCCTCAAATTGGATTTCAAAATATACAGAAATACTGTGTTTTTATGCGCTTTATGTCGATTGTAGTGATTTTCCACCTTTACTCAATAAGCACATAGATTATACGCATATGTGGCATAAATCAAGCAATAAATAAATCTAAAACATAAACGTAAGGGCGTAAAAACACGTAAAAACAACTCTTATCAGGCTATTTTCTGAATAGCTATTTCACCTCGTGCAACGATCTCTCTTATGATGTGATATCTTCTCTCTATGTGTTTAGATTTATTGTGAGACCTAGGTTCCTTCGCTTGCGCTATAGCTCTGGTATTGTCACAATAAAGTTGCAACGAGAGCTTTATGCTAGGAACCACTTGAAGTTCCTCAACAAACTTCCTAATCCAAACAACTTCTTTAGCTGCCTTCGAGGCAGCTATGTATTCAGCCTCTGTGGTGGAGTCTGCGGTTGTGCTTTGCTTGGAACTTTTTCAAGTCACCGCTCCACCATTTAGAGTAAATATAAATCCCGAGGTGGATTTCCGGTCATCAACATCAGATTGGAAATTCGAATCAGTGTACCCGTCCACCCTCAGGTCACCCCTTCCATAGGTGAGAATCATATCCTTAATTCTTTTTAGATACTTTAGGATATTCTTTACAGCTATCCAATGTTTCTTACCAGGATTTGCTTGAAATCGACTAACAACGCTCACAACATAAACATTGTCGGGTCTAGTACAGAGCATCGCGTACATCAAGCTGCCCACAGCAGATGCATAGGGTATAATGTTCATTTGTTTTCTATCTTCCTCACTTTGAGGACAGATAGATTTCGAAAGATGTATCCCATGCCTCATTGGTAGGAATCCTTTCTTAGAATCTTCCATCCTATACCTTTTTAGGACCTTTTCTAAGTAAAGGGCTTGAGAGAGTCCTATCATTCTTTTGGTTCGATCACTATAGATCCGAATCCCTAGAATATAGGTAGCTTCTCCCAAGTCTTTCATGGAGAATGTACTCGAAAGCCACTTCTTGGTTGTGGTGAGCATTCCTTTGTCATTCCCAATGAGTAATATGTCATCTACATATAACACTAGGAATGTCAACTTGCTCCCACTGACCTTCTTGTAAACACAGGGCTGGTCTTCGTTTTTGATGAAGTCAAATCCTTTGACAACCTCATCAAAATGTAGATTCCAGCTACGAGACGCTTGTTTGAGTTCATAAATGGATCTCTCAAGTTCACACACCTTATGAATATGCTCCTCGGATTCAAAACCTTTAGGCTGTTCCATATAGATATCCTCTTCTAGGAATCCATTTAGGAAAGCAGTTTTGACATCCATTTGCCATATTTCATAATCTAGGTGTGCTGTTATTGCAAGTAGAATCCTTATTGATTTGATTATAGCCACTGGCGAGAAGATTTCTTGGTAGTCAATTCCTTCCTTTTGACTATACCCTTTCGCCACTAGCCTGGCTTTGTGGGTGTCTACTTTGCCATCAACACCAATCTTTCTCTTGTAGATCCATTTACACTTGATTGGTTTTACCCCTTCAGGTTGGTCTACAAGTTTCCAGACTTGGTTTGCATGCATCGAATCGATCTCAGTTTGCATAACTTCACGCCATCTAGCAGCATCCACATCCACCATCGCTTGATCAAAAGTGGAGGGATCATCTCCATGATCCTCCTCTAACACAGAATGGAGATCCAACTCCCTCTGCATTAGATATCCGTACCTCTCAGGCGGTTGAGATACTCTATTCGATCGTCGTGGTTGTGGTTGTGTTACAGAAGGTTCGGTTCTCACTCCCTTTGTAGATGTATCCAGTGGGGTTTCATTTTGTTCTTCTAGAACAATCTTTCTACCCGCTCCTCCTTCTTGAATGAACTCATCTTCATGAAAGTGGGCTTGTAAGGCTACAATGATCCTTTGATCATTGTGCAGGTAAAAGAGGTATCCCATAGAATCTTCAGGATATCCAATGAAACGTCCCTTTAAGGACCTAACCTCCAACTTGTCCACTTTAGTCTTTTTGACATAAGCCGGACATCCCCAAATCTTTATGTGGTTAAGACTTGGTTTCCTATTTCTCCACATTTCATAGGGAGTCAGAGGAACGGACTTGGACCGACATCTATTTAGAATGTGTGCAGCTGTAAGCAGCGCGTGACCCCACAGTGAAATGGGTAAATCAGTGTAGCTAAGCATGGAGCAAACCATGTCCAACAAGAATTGATTCCTTCGCTCTGCTACTCCATTCAACTGTGGAGTCGCTGGAGGTGTGAGTTGCAATACTATATCATTCTCTCTGAGGTATAAGTCAAACTCGTCGCTCATATATTCTCCTCCTGGATCAGATCGAAGAGTTTTTATATGTTGACTTGTTTGATTTTCCACTAAAGCCTTGAATTCCTTGAACTTGTCAATGGATTCAGACTTATGCTTCCTCAGGTACACTAGACCATATCGAGAATGGTCATTAGTGAAGGTGATAAAGTAAAGGAAACCTCCTCTGGCCATTTCTCCAAATGGACCACAAACGTCAATATGCACTAAGCCTAAGATTTGTGAGGCCCTTTCAAAATTCCCTGTGAAGGGCGATCAAGCCATCTTGCCTTTGAGACAAGATTCACAAGTAGGATAGGGATCCAATCCTAGTGGGCCAATTAGCCCATCTTCTTCCATTTTGCGAATCTTTTGTTTGCCAGCATGGTCTAGTCGAATGTGCCATATTAATCTTTGGTTTATTTCAAGCCTACTACGTTTCCTTTGTATTGTATTCACAACACACTTATTCTTGACATTATGGTAACACAATGCATTTATCAAAGAAACAAAGCCTACTAATTTATTACCATAATAAATCTTGCATTGTTCATTAATAAAACGAAAGTGTAACCTTATTTAACTAAAACGGAAATTGAACCAATGTTTAACAATATCTAGAAATAGCATATGTCTAGAATAAAAAATAATGAGGCAGATCTTGTTTTAGTAGCCACGACGCCTTGCCCGCTGCCTACTTTGATCTTCTCCTCATTAGGGCTCAGCTCCCTTCTTCTTCCTAGATTCTGATTCACACAATTATACAAAAGGTATTAACTTCTGAATCATAATCAATGAAGAGGGAATATTATAAAGCAATTAGTTTCAAACTATAAAGTTATTCACCTTTTGCTTATATATTAGGACAATCTCTTCTCCAGTGGCCCAGCTCACCGCAGCATAAACATGTGTCCTATTTTCTAGCCCTCTTATTTCTCCTTCGTTGTGCCTTGTAACAAGTCGTACTGGATGCTTCCTCCTCTAAATGGGCAGTATTCCTTTTTCCATCAAATGTTTTAGGAAATGTAATAGCCATCGGATTGTTCCATTTGTCCGTCTTTATTTGTTTCTGAGCAACCTTGAGTTTTTCCAATAGCCCAGCTAAAGATTCCTCAACATCATTCATATCAAAATTTATGACGAAATAATAACGAATCTGGGAGTGACTGTAGAATAAGATCGATTTGGAAATGCAGGTCCCTGTAGAAGTTAAAAGATTTTAGTTTTTCTATCATGGTCGTCATTTTGAAAACGTGTTCTCCAACATCTTCTCCTTCAGTCATTTTAGTTCGGAATAGATCCCTTGAAATAAAGTATCTGACGGTCCTACCGCGTTCTCCGAACAATTCATCCAGATGAAGGATAATGTCTCTTGCATTATCCATCTTCTCATGAGACGTTTACAGCTCTATGCACATTGAGCTCAATATGTACACTCTTGCTCTATGGTTGTCACAACACCAATCCCAACGAGCTAGGCGAACTTCATCACCCTCGTCTGGTCTAGGAATTGGAGGACGACCAATTTCCAATACATAGTCAATGGATTCACTGCTAAGCATCATCCTAAGCATAGTGAGCCATTCTATGTAATTTGGACCGGCGAGAATCGTATTTTTCATTAACTTCGACAGTGGTTTGGGAGACATGGTTTTTGATTGAGAGAGATAAAACAAATGACTGCAGAAAATATGCCAGACTTAATTAGATTATTGAACTAAACTAAAACCAAGTTTAAAATCAAGGACTTCGACTTATAACTTGGCTCCCACTACATTTTTTGAAATTTCACACTCCCACTGTGAAAAGACAGAAGCGATCATTGATGAAAACTTCATGGTGGGGGTTGAGTTCTTTAATTAAATATAATGGATGGCAACCCTTTAACGATATTTGGTCCATTACTTAATTAAAGTGATGTCAAACATCAATCTATCAAATAGACGGTTCAATCATATTTATCCCATAATCCACAAAAACCGCAACCCTTTAACGATTTATTGGTCATGTGGACTGTCTAAGTTCATTCCCACTAACTCCTCATAATCTAACATTTGAATTTCACCTTGCAACCTTTTAACGATATTTGGGGTGGAATATGTTTCGATTAAGGCATCTAATGCACTTAATAAAATTCTAGAACTAAATCTTGATACATGACCCTCACTTATTGGGAAGATGCCACATATGGATTTAATCCTTGATCTTATCAAGTTAGTGGAGGGAAAGGATGCTTAGCATCCCTTACTAACTTAGTATAATTTTTATTTGGGAGAATTCATATTCTAAACATTTAATTCGTCTCACTTTGCACATTTACCAAATTTATATAGCGCATATTGATAGCACACATGCTTCACACAACTAATGAACTTGCATCGAAAGCAATAATACAATACACAAGTCTATGGGCTTTTATTTAGAGGGCCCAAGCCAATGGGCCATCATAAAATTGAAAAAGAAAAGCCTAGCTAATCTTTGTGGGCTCCAAGCTCCTCTTCTTTTGCATGATCTCCATCTTAAAAGGCCTATACTATTTCTATTTATTACAAGAGGTAATTTAAAACCTATACATAAATCTAGAAATAAAATAAAATGGGCTCAAACCGGCCCTTACAACCAATCAAAAGAAATACATAATCAAAAGAAGCAACCTAAGCCCATAGACATATGTCACCCTCTCATAATACATGCTCGCGATAAATAAATTACTTATGTTGGTGATTAATAAAAATTAATTAGTCCAACTTAATTAATTTCCACAATAAAATTCCAAATTTTATTGATTCATATGAAAATAATCCTATTTATGAGAATTCTTTATTTAAATAAATAACTTAATAAATAAAATTCTCCAAAAGTTTATTAATTAATAATTTTATTCAAATAAAGATCAATAAAAACTATATTGGGCTTAATTTGATCAAAATTAAATTACCAACCATTGGCATATTCAAAATTAATTAATTAGGCCCAATAACTAATTTATTGAATTATCCACAATTTTAATCAAAACAATTTGGGCCCCTTTTTAATTAAATCCGGGTCATCATCCTTTTGACCCACCCGGATAACTAAAATAGCCCAAACACCTATTCAATTAAAATTTGGACCTTAGGAAGATATAACCCGACCCATTAGGGATCGAGTCACGAAAACCCGGCCACCGAAACAAGTCCCGTGTGCTGGGCGCATGGCACGGTGTATGCCGTGCGCCCAGCGCACTGTTTAATCGTGCTTGGCCGAACGCCCAGGCTCCAGCCAGCCCCTCCGACCGGCGCCGTGAAATGTCACGGCATTCGCGGCCCACCCAGTGTGCGCAGTGCACACGCTGTGTGCGCAACGAGAGGCCTTTTTGCGTGCACAGCGCTCGCTGTCTGCACACGCTTTTTGCGTCACGCTCGTCTCGGGGTTATACTTCTCCGATTCTCATAAAATTTATATGCCCAGATTTGCAACTCATTAAACTACAAATTTCATGAAGAAACTGCAACGAGATTTAGAATATTTTCATATGAAAAACACGTTCAAAGCAGGCCTCAAAAACACGAAAAAAACAGTCAATCACATAAGCAATTAAACACAGAATTCAGAGATTGGCTCTGATACCACTGTTGGGAATTATATGAACAAAATGCAGCAGAAAATAAATTTAATTTCCAAAGCCCGAATCATCTCTAATCCTCGTGTTTAATTGTGTATAGAAAAATTACCGTTCTCGCGTATGTTAATTTCTAAACGTGATCCTTTTCTCTAACGCCGAATTTGCCAGCGTCTCTAATTTGTCACGCCGGAATCAAAAACGAAAAACTCCTCCTTTCTTCCTTGTCAAAGACGGCTAGAGAGAGAGAGAGAGGTGGGAGTTTTTTCTTGGAGAGAAAGTTATGTAAGTTGCCATATGTTATTTTTCACCATGTGATATATTTATATCATTATGAAACAATAACACTAGCATGCAAGAGGCCTATTTGGGCGTCTATTTGGCCTCCTTTTAGTGGGCTCGGAAGCCTTCGGGCTTTCATCTTGCTTGCTAATTAATTAATCGGATAATTTATTTATCCAATAAATAAATTGATAATCCAATTAATTCAATTCCTAATTAATTTATAATTCAATTTCTCCAAGAAATTAATTAACTCATTAATTTAATTAATTAATTAAATCATCCAATAATTAATTAATTAATTACGGCATCTAATGCCGTGAATTTCTCTCAAGTCTTTTTCCCATGTTTTTCCTTTTGCACTTCCTTTAAATGTGACTCTTTAGGTTCGTCTCAAAAGGCAATTGGGAGGAATCCAAAGGGGTGTCACTCACACCTAGCCAGTCTCGTGGCTCACACCGTAACCCAATTGAAAACGAATGAATAGGATCATTTCAAACCTTTACGCTGTGAATATCGTACGTGTATAAACCTTTTATTCTTATATCCCAGTCAAGTAAGAGTCATGGTTTAAAGTCAAACTCATAAAACTTGACCATATGCCTAAGCTCATAATAAGTCGAGGTATTTAAATGCTTTGGCCAAAGACTTTCATCCTCACTTATTCATGATCGCATAGGATATTTTACTCATTCACTTATGAGAGAATAAATTCCATATTGCAAATCAGTTAACAATGCTACTTGCCCATCAAGTCGCACTTCGAGGTCGATTCCACCAACAGGTGATTTGAATCTAACTACTCTAATGACAGACTTGATGTCACAAGTACATCTTCAACTCGATTTCTCAGGTCAGAGGTTCACACGTACCTATCACTACTTATCAGTTTCATCATTGACTGTCAATGAGTGAATACCCATGTGATGAACTGATGCGAGCCGTGTTCGAACATATCAGTCCAACTGACACGTCTATGATATAAGTTCCCACTACCATTTCCATAGTGTACGGCTGGCACTTTCTCTATCGAAACTTACATCATACAAGTCTTTATTCACTATTGATGCCCAATCATTATTTCTTAGACTTGTGAACCCTTTTAGATGTCAAGGGTCAAACCATTCTAGTGCCTTTCCTCCTATCCCATTGGAGGTAGAAGGTTCGCCTTGTCACCAAGGACTTTACGTTGTTTATTCACACCTTATAAATGCCTATAAGAAAACAACAATCAACTGCCTTATATTAATAGAAAAACCATAGTTTAGTTACAATGTGTATGCCCTATAAATCTATCCTCTTTATGGCATTCGAGGGCATATACTCTAACAATCCGAGTCGAATCTGGAACTTCCAGTGGTCTTGTATTATAAGAGTAATCCTTAGAATCTGAGGTTTCATTGGATGTCTTATACACAATTGAACATGTCTTGATTTGTTACATGATTACTTAGATGATCACAAATGGGCAAAATCAGACATGGGCTGATTGTGCATGAAGACACGTGAGAATCAATATGGGATCTATCTCTGACATTAGTCTTGTCAGCGTTTCTCCTATGTTTACATAGTGAATCAACTTTAGGAATCTTAGGCCGAAGTATAATATCTAAAGAGGCTTTGGGTTTCCTCGTTTGGATAGTCGAAAGTCGATCTCACCGTATTTGGGAAACATAGTTATTGAATTAATAGAGCTTCGACCTTAGCCACTGCTCTAGATTCAATCGGGAGATTAGATGGAGGGATCTTACTTATACAAGGATCAAGATCACGAAAGGCGTATCTTTGTCTAGGTCTTCGGGGCCTGTTGCAAGACATTAACCACAATTTGTAAGTGCCAAGAATTAATATAGTGATTAATTCGAGGCTTGATTGAATCAAATGAATGATTTAATCTAGTGTTTTCTATTTTAGGAAAACACACTAGCATTTTGGAAAAGTGTACTTACTACTAGATAGTAGACGAGCCTAAGGGGCCACACACTTAACTCGTGAGAGTCACTGCTTATATGATGTGATTAATCAATTTGAGCAATTTAGGAAATTAGGAAAGTCTAGTCCTTTCCTGATATCGAATATGAATTAATTGAGGCAATTCAATTAATTCGACTATTTTAATTAATCTTGTAGAATTAAGTAAATGAATGGACCTAGTAGAGCCCAAGTATTTTATTTAGTTCGGCTTGGCTCAAATTAAATAAATAAGTCAATTGAAATAAGTGAATATAATTAAACGGGTTTTAATTATATGGTAATGTTTAATTGATGGGTTTAGCCTATAATTAAATATGGAGTTAAGAATTAATTCTTGGACTCCAAATAAGGATGATGGCCGAATTGAAGGGGCCTTGGTAGCTGGGATTCGAAACCTAGGTGAAGAAGGAAAGAGTTTTCTTTTTCTCCAAGTCTTGCAGTTGAATAAGGACTCTAGTGCTCCTATTCTATATATATGTGATTGCAAGACTAAAAGCCCTAAGTTTTCTTGAGAGGAAAAATTTGAACCCCTAGCTGGAAAATTACGAGAGAATTTGCTTGTCATTCTTAAGCCAAAAATCACCCCTTCCCTTGTTCCAACAAGACATCGTTTTGTTCATGTGTTGAACTTAACTATTCACATATTCCATCCCTTCACATAATCAAGCCTAGGTTTTAGACTTAGATCTATTTCGTTGGCTAGCACTAATTACGAAGTAGGTGGTGACTTGAACGAGGTGTGGATACATATTAGAGGTACAACGTTTGGAGCACTAATACCGGAGATACAATGGACGGGCGATTTCCTCCAAGGAATCGTGTGGAATTGCACCACAGGGTTGAAAAGATCAAATTGGTTGCTGTGAGAATTTAATCGAAAGGGAAAAATTCTTGGAACCTTCTTTATAGCGTAATCGAGCACACCATTATTCCTGTTTCGGGTGGTTGTACGTTTAAATTTTAAATTCCGCTGCCACGAGCCACCCGGGGAATAGAACCCAACCCAACAGTGGTATCAGAGCCATGGTTGGCTCGATTAGCTATATTATGTGTTAAGCATGTTTATTTACGCGTATGTATAACAATATGTTTGTCGTTTAGAATAATTGAGTTTTCGATTGGGATATATTTGATTGTTATAATGTTTTTTTTGACAAGCATGGATCAAAGCCGGAATCTCCTTAAAAAGAAACAATTTTGGTTTTGAAAACTTCAATTGAAAAGAATTAATCTTGGGTGTGGGTGGATTTATTTGGATGATGAAGGATGATTTTGGAATAACCGGTGGTAGGGCTTCGCGAGATGGTCGGGCCGAAGGCTCAATTATCGAGTGATTATTACTGGCCTGAGGTGGGATCAAATTTGTCCATCATTGACTGAACGAATCACTCATGGATGAAAATGGGAGAAATCCCAAACTCCCACACCCAGTCGTAGGTCTGTCCACGCCCAAGCATGGGTCTGCGCACTCCCAGGCGTGGTCGGCAGAGTCGGATCGAAACCATGCCCAGGCGTGGGTCTGCTTACGCACAGGCTTGGTCGGCAGAATCAGATCGAATTTTTTTTCTCAATTTTGATGCCGAAAGGTCGGGTAACCCAAGAACCTGACCTAAGTTGATTGTTTAAAACTTATAATTCTTGAAGAGGGTTTTGGAAATTGGAAATCAATATTATCCCGATGAAATTTGCAATTTTGTTTAGACGACGGATGGGTAAATTTTGGATATCACATATATATATGTTTGTTGCTTGGCATGCTTTTGTGATGAGGATGAACCACGAACCTAGTCTATGTTTTTTGTTTTCATTGTATGTAATATTCTAGAGTTGTAAAAATAGTTGCTTTGGCTTTTACTTTTCTGTCAAGTAGATTAGTAGTAGATGATAGACTATGTAATCGAAGACGGAGCGAGAAGACGAAGCCAAGACTTGAAGACTTGTATGCTGTGGTGGAATCCATTGTAATAGTCTAGTTGTTTTTTACTTTCTAGAATGTCATGGCCCACTTTGGCTCAGTGGGTTAGTAGGTTAGGGCTCGAGGTGGTTCATCCTCGACTTACCGCTTTATGGGATGTTTATTTACCTTTCCGCTACGATATATGATGTGTTGTGAAATGCATGCACAGGATAGATAACTAAACAAGATAATTGTAATACTGATGAGACCAATATGTATGCAATGTAATTCCCTGCTTGAAACATATTAGGCTAATGTGGGAATAGAATTGGAGTTCTATTTCCATTCCTTCCATCATAAGTAATTGCCATATGATATGCCGCTGAAGTTCAAATCCATTTGCTCAGAAAATGGGGTGGGTTGAACCTAAGAAAGGCTGTGAGCATTACTAAGCATATGATGCCCTGTGGGATCATTAGTTTCATTACTTAACTCAGAAAATGGGGGTAATGGAATTGATGATTGACCATGGGATATTTGATGGGTTGAACCTAACATCGACTACTATGTGCTAGCTCAAAAAATGGGGCACATGCGAAAGATGAGGAAAAAGATCTTGAGAACTATCAAGGAAGATAGAAGGCACGATAAGGCTACTATTCGAACTAGTCATATGTTAGCTCAGAAAATGGGACATATGATGAAGTTTGGATAGATCTCAAGCCGACTAAAGAATTAACTATTCTTCTAATCACACCAAGAGGGTGGTGGGATTTGAAAAATAGTGGAAAACTTGTACAATTAAAGACCAAATTGCATAAGAACTTTATTTGAAAATCCGTTACTTATCGTCTGCCTCGTGCATTTTGTAGATAACACGATATGTCTAATCCATTCAAAACAATCCTCGAAATAAACAAGCTAACCGGTCCCAACTTTGAAGATTGGTTTCGTAACCGATTATCTTTTTGTTTGAGAAAAGGGGGTATGTCCTTGATATACCAGTGCAAGAAGAGCCGGAAGAGGATTCATCTGATGATGAGAAATTTCAGTACCAGCAATGGAAGGAAGATGACATACAAGTGCGATGTCTCATGTTGGCCTCAATGAGCAATGAATTGCAAAGGCAACACGAGACGATCGAGAACTCTGCATCAATTCTTCTCCATTTGCAAGAGCTGTATGGTACTAGATCTAGGAGAGAGAGAGATTTGCAATCTCAAGGGAGCTTTTCAGGGCTCGCATGACTGATGGCTCTGATGTAAGTACGCACGTGCTCAAGATGATAGGGCTGAATGAAAAGTTGGCTTATCTTGGTGTGGTGCTTTGTGACGAGCTGTCTATGAACTTAGTCCTACAGTCACTCCCTAGTTCTTATGACCAATTTGTGGTCAACTTCAACATGAATCAACTTGAAGCTAAGCTTCCTGAGTTGTTGAACATGCTGAAGACGTCTGAAAGCACTATAAAGACAGACAAGCCGGTGCTTCTTATGAATTCATCTTCTAAACCTAAGAAGGTAACAAGAAGAAGAACAAGACTAAGAAACTGAAAGGCAAAGGAGGAATTAAGAAGGGTAAGAAAGCTAAGTCTGATAAATGATTCAAATGTGGGAAGACTGGGCACTGGCAAAGGAACTGCAAAGAGCCACAGGCTCAAGGTACGTTCTTTGTTGAAGTTAAATTTTTAGTTAACAATTCTTCTTGGATTCTAGACACTGGATGTGGAGTTCATATTTGCAATAACGTACAGGAGATGACAAGAATCAAGGAGCTAAGTAGAGAAGACATGACCCTGCAGATGGGAAATGGAGCACGGGTTGCTGCCAAAGCCAGGGGGACGATCTACTTAGGGATAGGAGATAGAAATTTAGTATCAAATTCTGTTTATTTTGTTCCTGAAATAATACGAAACATTATCTCGATTCCAGTTTTGGATCGAGAGGGTTATTATTTTGAGATTCGTAATAAAACTTTGTTTTTATCTTATGAATCGTCTCTTATTATGGAATCAAAATTGCAAGATGGAGTTTATACTGTTTTCCCAACAATATTCAACAAAAAAATAAACTTAA
Source organism: Buddleja alternifolia (assembly GCA_019426215.1). Lineage (NCBI taxonomy): Eukaryota > Viridiplantae > Streptophyta > Magnoliopsida > Lamiales > Scrophulariaceae > Buddleja > Buddleja alternifolia. Next base: position 10,420 of record WHWC01000397.1, on the reverse strand, counting down.
ATGAGATAATCAAACAGACGCACTAACGTGGCACGAGAGACTAGGTCATATCTCCAAAGAAAGAATTCGAAGCTTGGCAACTCATTTAAGTCTTCAAAACTTAGATGAATTGATAACTTGCGAATCGTGTCTCAAAGGGAAAATGACCAAGTTACTGTTTTCGGGTAAAGCGGAACGAGCCACAAGTCCATTGGATTTGATCCATACGGATGTGTGCGACCCTATGAGAATAAATGCTCGAGGAGGGTTTAGCTACTTCATAACCTTTACTGACGATCACTCTCGTTATGGTTATGTATATCTGATGAAATATAAATCTGAATCCTTTGAGCAATTCAAGGAGTTTAGATATGAGGTAGAGAAGCAACTTGGAAAAAGTATTAAAGCTCTTTGATCTGATCGGGGAGGAGAATACTTGTCTTCTGAGTTCATTGATTATCTTAAAGAGAATGGGATTCTCTCACCGTGGACTCCGCCAGGCACGCCTCAACATAACAGGGTAGCCGAGCGAAGGAATCGAACTGGTGGTCCCAAGTGGCATTCGAAAGGGTCTAGAAGAGGGGGGGGGGGGGGTTGAATAGACCCTAAAGTCTTTTTCGACTTCACAAAATTTTCGTATCACTTTAGAAATTTGAACGCTTGGAAAAACTGAGCGCTTGGGTCAGACGCTTCAAAATAGTTAACTTAGACTTATTGATTTCAGCAGTTTACCAAAGTAGGGCAACGCTTAGATCGCTTAATCAGGGTTAGCACAGCGGAAATAATGTTTAGCGTTCTTTTAGTTGAATTAATCGCTTTGCAATTTTACTTGTCTTTTTCAGAATAATATGAAGTGAATAATATAAGACAATAAAATAAATGACACAATAATTTGTAAGGTTCACTGGGTGATGTAATCCCAGCTACGTCCTTCTTCTCCTTTTTCACTTGGAGGAAATTACTATGATGATTATCGAAGGATCACACAGAAACTTCTACAAAATAGTAATGGATGAAAATGAGCTTGGGCTCCTTGATCACACAGACTTCAGCACCAATGAAGATCGTCTTCTTCAAGCTTCTCTCACTCAGAAATACTGCCTGAAAAGTTTCAACAACTTTTCTCACTCAGATGAAAGGTTGAGGATTATCACTAGGGTTTTGTTTGTTTTAAAGAAGATCAAACAACTTGGAATATCTCAGTTGGAGTTTAGATTTCTTCTTTGGAAGATATTTGAGATATTTGTGACTGTCTGGAATGTAGATAGAAAGCTTGAAAGGTCTTGGCTATGAAATTTCTAAGCTTTTTCCAGAAAGAATGTACGTAGGATTTTTGGCAATAATTTCTCGTATATTCTTGATGTTGTTCTACTTGTTTTGATTTTCTGGAGTAAGGTATTTATAGGCAATTTCTTGGGATCTGTCCGTTGGACATATGTAGGAGCGTGCCTTTCATGTAGCGCGTGATTGTACCTAAAATCTGACATTCCTGAAAATTCGCTGGAACCGATTGGACGGGAGCAGCTAAAACTCTGAAAGTTCTGACAGTCTGGTCAAAAGAAGGCTTGTCCACAAGTCACAGTAGCTTATCACATTTAATGCTCTTATCAGGCATTTAATGCAATTTGAATTTATTTCCCGTTGGAAATAAATGCCCGTTGAATAATTGCATTTAAGTCCTTTATGACTTGAGGATTTATTTCAGGTGAATCTTCTATAAGTCGCTTGAGTATTTGAACGCTTGATTCATGAATCCTGAACTGCGGTCTCTTAGCGTTTGACAGGCGCTAAGAAGGAATCTTCATCTTCGGTTGATTTCAGACGCTGGTCTTCAACTTCTTCTCAAATAGACTCCCTAGAATTCTATTATTGATTCAGTCGCTAAGACTTAGTCTAAAATCTATGAGGATAAAAATTACAAGCCTAAACAAAATACAAACTCTTTAAACGCTTTATACAATGATCTATGAAAGCATAACTTACATTTTATTTGGGGTCTAACATTGAATCCTATCTTGTCATCATCAAAATATCTAACATGAAATTTCCTAACAATTTCCCCCTTTTTGATGATGTCAAGACTTGTAACTCTTTTATAATTTTTAAGAGTTAAAAAAGAAAAGGCCCAAAGGAATATAAGTCAGCGTTTGAAAGGTTCGTAATGTTAGTTAAAGTTAGGTTGGCTTCAACAAGTTGTTTCAGCAATAAATCATTCATATATATTGAAATGAAGCATACATGATTTATACTGAAAAGAATAAGAGAGAAATAAATTACGCAAAAACATTTATTTCTTCTGTCGCTTTGCTCTTTCTTCGCTTTGAAGAACTTCTGACGCTAGTTCTTTTAAGAGTCGATCAATGTCGATCATAGTTGTATGCTGGACTTCATCATAGTCATGCCTGCGGAGTCTGGCGCTTTCATTTAGCTCTAACAACCTTTCCGTCCAATCCCTTGGTGGAATGCCAAGTTCTCGAATCAGATCATCATATATATCTCTTTGACGATCATTTGACGGTCTCCAATTTACAGGTCGTTGTAGCGGTCCGGCATAAGCATGAAATCCCATACTCTCTAAGAAGTCGGGGTCCAACTGAGGAAGAGCGTATTTTCCGAGATAATACCTTGGTTTTCGTTTCTTGGATAACATTCTCTTAATGCTTACCAGTTCATCGAACATCGAACGCCAATGTTTATTATCCGTCTTGGAATTCGCTTTGGTCTTTTCTTTACTTTCCCCCTTCTTGACTTCATCAAGGGACAATTTTAGATCAGCGACATCGCGGCGTAAAAGTCTAACTTCTTCGACTAGAAGAGCAATCTGTTGGGCGACACTCTGAGCGACGGCATCGAATAAAGCGTGTCTGTCCGCATCAGCCGAAGCGCTCTGAGCAAGGTGACGATTGAATTCAGAGGAGAGCTAAGCGATAAGAGGGGACATGCTTTCCATAATAGCAATGGTGCTGTAATTTGAAGCGTTGGCAATGTCACGGCTTCGCGTATCATACATTAAGCGAGTCTGTCTGTCAGCGGCTTCAAAAAGCTTGGGGCAGGAACCTTCGATGTGGTGAAGCGAGTTCCGTACAGCCTTTCTGAAATCTCGAGCCTCTAAATCACTGTCTGAATCTGAATCCGAAGAAGGACGCTCTGGGGACAGGAGAAGTCCGTAAGAACTTGAAACTGCAGCCTTGCCTTTGGTTTTATCTCTTAGGAGAGGTTCTACATACGCTTGAGCAATTTCAGCGTGCACTTCTTCAATTGCGTGATCCAAGGTAGAATCAGCAATCGCTGGGGGCTCGACTACTGGGGCGCTAGAAGAATCTGGCAAGGAAGCCTCAGGAAGATGAGCGACTTCCGCAGTAGGAGCAGAATCTTCTTCCAGAATGTGGATTGAGGGAGAAGAAGGTTCTCTAATGCCAATAACCCAGAGGGGGCCAAGGGCTTCCATCACATGTCGGGGACTGATCAGGCTAGATTACGGGATAAAGAATATAGCGTCTTCGCGCTCGTCAGTACTTAGTCCAAGTTGCACACCTTCTGGTAAAGCAATCCCTGATGTATATTTGTTGAAAAAGTCCAAAATCAATGGCATGAACGCTTGAGCTGCTTCTTGGTCCACTGGCCTAATCAGCGAGATCATCTTGGCCACTTGAATATTCTGTTCACTGAAGAGCACAGGGTGAAGAGTATATCCTCGAAAATCGTTTAACCCTGAATAGTGATTGAAACTTGTATCCAACGCTTGGACATTTTCTATCATTGCTCTCATATCTCGGTGGAACTCAGCAAACTCAGCGTGTTCTGTTGAAGTGTCAACACGAATTTGACTCTGGCCTGGAAGAGCTGGTTGTTTACTTGACGAAGCGTCTTCGTTGAGGTCAGGGAAGATTCGTTGAACAAAGTCTGCACGAGGATGCAAAACGTAGCGTCCGCCCTGGCTGAATAAGGCGAGCTGCTGGCGAATGTAGCTTTCGATTGGCTGTTTGTATCGTGGCAAAGTGATAACATTCCCGACAATTATCTGACGCTGTTGAAGCAAAAAGGTGGCAAATCCTCGGCGTCTGTATTCTATTCCAAAATTAAACAGGAATGGATATTTGACGAGTTCATCAAGGGTGTAGAAGTGAAGAACGAACTCTTCAGCCCATTTGGCTGTATCCATCATCCATCGTTTTCCAAGTTTGTTCGCTTTGTTTTGCTCTTTTCTAGCTGCTAAGAATTTCTCGAAGCATTCCGTTTCATCATCATAGTCTTCAGCCCATAATCTGGCAAGATATTCACGAGCCTCATCTTCAATCCACGAGTTGACCGGATTTGGGCGCTCCGCAACAAGCGAGCCTTTGCCTTTCCAGAGTTTGAGTGGATTAAGAGAGAGAGCGTTCTGGGGAGACTTGACAACGGAGGGGAGAGCAGAATATCCTATCTTATTGAGATCTTCCTCATCAGGATTTTTGATCCAGTCACCCATGTGTGGGTTCTTGAAAACAATCTTGCTTGGGCACAGAGGATAAAAGGACTCGTCCGAGCGACCGGTTAGAGTGAACCGCTGTTGATCAAGGTCAGCTCTATTGAACACTGGACGACGAATGTACTCAAGGCGAGATTGAAGTCGCTATAAGTCATATAGTCCTAGATCTGCAATACGCTCGAAAAACTCAAATTTCTTGGTGTTGGACATATCGGGCCTAAGGAGAGTGGTTTGAAAGTTTATTTCCAACTCGGCAAGCATTTGAGCGTCACGTTCTCTGGCGGCATAATAAAATTAGACGTCTGGATGATATCCGCACGGGAAGAAATCAATGACACGAGGAGGAGGTCCGGTTGGCGTAGGAACAAGGGCAATAGCTTCTGTTGGAATGGGGGCCACTTCTATCGACCGCTCAGCGTTTAAAGTTGCTTCACTCGCTCATGAGCTTTCAGCGTCAGGAAGAACTTGGGATGCTTCTTTAGCAATATTCACAATAGTTGCCATGTCCATGTCTAGTTCAACTGGAATCTCCGAGAGAGGAGGGGCTTCAGCGATTGGTTCATCATGAGCTCCGTCATGAGCTGAAACATGTAAGCGATTGAGAAAAGCAAGCAAAAATTCTTACTGAGTAGAAATTTACAAAGAAAAATACTACATCGCTTACCCTGAGGACTATCATCGACTGTCTTAGTCGCTTGATCTGTTTCTTGGACAAGTTCCTCAGGCTCTTGAACTTCTTCTTCGGGTTCTAAATCGATAAAAGAAGTTATTGGATCAGCACGAATAGGGATATTTAGTTCTTCAAGCGTCTTGAGAACATAATTAATATCTGCTTCACTTGGCGCTGAGAGAATTTTTTTTGTTTTTATCCTAGCGTTAGAGACTTAGGAAACTAACGAGGAAAGGATAGACTAATTTGCTTAGCAAATACTTACCCTGAACATTGGAAAGCCTTTCAGATGAAGAAACGGCTTGAGGATCTGAGCTGATTTCGGGAACAGCGTCAGAGACAGAAGCACTCGCTGACTCTCTAGGCGCTGGATTTGTGGGAGCGCTAGAAGATACTGCGAGAGTGGGAGTAGGAGTACGCCTTCGTGCAAGCGGTACTTCTTCTTCCATTGATGTCTCTTCTTCCTCAGGAACGGAAAAGAAAAACGCTGGAGGAGGAGAAGGAGACTTAGGCGAGGGAGAAGGGAAGGGTCTTTTGTTTCTTTTGGGTTTCCGGCTTCTTCTTCTTCAGTTCAGGCTTTGCTTTTGCGGGCTTGGATGGCAGGACTTTGAGATGATCTTTCTCTTAGGTCGCTTGACCACCACTTCTTCTCTGATGATGATGAAGAAGAAGCGCTGATCTTCATCATCACTGCGAACAACACGCTGATCTTTTGAAACCGCTGCTCCACCAGGTTTCCGCGGGTTAAGAAGCTCGCTTATCATTTTCTTGCCATAAAACTGGTCGCTGGGATCTTTTTCCCAGAAACTTGCGTATATCGCTAGAGCAGAGATACGACTTAGCAAAATCCCGTAAGGCTTGGGATTAAAGACTAGCCATCGCTGCTTTGAAGCGATTGAACACGTAAAGAGACCAGTTAACTTTTAACTTGGTCAGGATGGCAACCATCATCTTGTATTGAATGTTAGGATTTTATCGAACGTCCCTTTTCTGCATTCAATAATCTTTGAACATATGGCAGCGAGGATGACATATTCGTTTCATATCGTTCTTCTTGAAGTTGGGTTCGTAGGCGTGTGAACATCTTCTTTCTTTATCACGTCCCAAACTTTGGTAGCATCGCCGAGATTTACACGTTCTACCTCAATGCAGTATTAGGCAGAACAAGTAATGAAGAAACAACCAGAGAAGGAGTGAGGACAAAGGTCTCTTTGCAGAGGGGAAGACGCAGGATATGGAGTTTCCGTCTTCAGAAATTTGACCATTGGTGAAAAAGTGGAGAGATTCTTCTTCAAAAGTAGTGAAAGTAGTAGTAAGCATGTCTTTCAAACCAGATTTTGAACGAGTGGAAGAATCGTTCGAAGAGGGAGTTCTGGTTATCAAAAAGATAGTCCCAGTTAACCAAAAATCCGGCGTTAACTGTAACTGGTTTAGTTGCTGTCTTGGAAGATTTTGAAGCTTTGGGTGCCATTGCTGAAAGTTGAAGCTTTTGAAGAAAATAGAGGAGTTTTTGCCTTTGGAGAGGAAAGCTTTTACAGTAGGAAAGATTGGAAGTGATAAAGGTTTCTGTAAAAGTCTTGGTGAGTTTAAAAGAAGGTGAAAGTAACTCCTCAATTGACAGATGAATGACACGTGTTCAGAGGTTAATGACAAAAGGAATCTGAACCGTGTACATTTAATTTCGGATGTCAAAAAGTGTGGTAAAGTGGTACTATAACATTTTCGGATCGCAGTTAATTTGAAACGGGTTTGAAAAAAATTTGAAATTTTCAGCGTGAAGTGCACGCGCCTGATAGTGTACTGACACTTACTCAGGACTCATGCAATCACTAAACCGCCTCGGTTTAGATAGGAATCATAACCGTCAGTCGATTTGATAGGCGTGTGGGGTAGTTGTCAAATCTGATCTTTTGGACTTATCCACACGTTATCTAGCGATGCACGATGAAAACTATGCATGAATTTTGAAATCGAGTACTTAGCGTAAAGTGGAATCCTTTCAACGCTGAAGTCTTTTCATAAAATATTTCAAATAAATGAATCAATCGCTTGAATTTATGAGAGACAACATTATTAGAGATTGATTTTGTCATGCATAAAAGATAAGAGCTAGTGATCAATGCTTAAGATTTTGAAAGTCATTTTTTATCACAGTCGCTTGATACATTGAAGTAAGTCAATTTTAGAGTTCCCCCTAAAGTTGATGACTCATTTCAAATTTTGATAAACGCTTTAGACATAAACATAAGTGGATTCCCCTTAAATTATATGCCTATTAAATATGATGCTTTATGATTTAAGCGTTTAAATCGATCATACCTAATTCACTTCTCAAGTGAGAAAGCGTTGTTCGTTGAGCGCTTTTGTGAAGATATCTGCCAGTTGTTTGTCAGTTCCAATGAAGTGCATGGAGATATCTTTCTTTTGAACATGGTCACGCAAGAAATGGTATCTAATGTCAATGTGTTGGTTCTAGAATGAAGAACAGGATTTTGGGTCATAGCTAAAGACTTTGGTTATCACAATGGGATGGGGTAGGACCTAGGATTATCCATAACTCTAAGTGGTTGCCTCATCCAAGGATTTGTGCAAACAGCTTCCAGCGGCTACATATTCTGCCTCAGCGGTAGAAGTCTATGGATTGTTGTTTCTTACTATGCCATGAAACTAGTCTATCACCTAGAAATTGACATGTACCACTAGTACTTTTCTATCTATTTTGCATCCTGGCAAATGCATCTGAATAACCATTAGTTCAAAAGGAGAATCCTGTGGATACCATAAGCCCACATTTTGTGTGCCTTTTAGTCCAAGGATCTTCTTGGTAGCAATTAAGTGTGATTCTCTAGGATCAGATTGAAAACGTGCACACATGCATACCGAAAACATAATATCAGGTCTACTAGCGGTAAGATAAAGAAGTGATCCAATTACCCCTATAGTTAGTGATATCAATTTTCTTCCCACTTTCATCTTATCTAACTTAAGCGTCTGGCTCATTGGAATTTTGAAGATGATGCATTTTCCATACCAAATTCTTAATCATATCTCTAGTATATTTAGCTTGGTTTATAAATATTCCATTAGGGAGTGGAGGTTGCTTAACTGTATTAAGAAAAATTTAATCACCCATCATGCTCATTTCAAATGATCTTGCATCATTTTCGAAAATTTCTCACAAAGTCACTTATTAGTAGAAACACAAATACAATATCATCAACAAATATTGGACTAAGAGAATATCTTCATTATGGGTAATTTTAAATAACGTTGTGTCAATGCTGCCTTTTGAAAGCCTTTACCTATAAGGAAGATAGAGAGAGTGTCATACCATTCTCTTGGTGTTTGTTTAAGGCCATAGAGTGCCTTATCCAATTTGTAGACCATACTTTTCCCATGATTGTTGATGAATCTTGGTGGTTGCTCCACATATACTTCTTCTTGGAGTTTACCATTCAAGAATGCACTCTTCACGTCCATTTGGTATACTGTGAACTTATTGAATGCGGCAAACTCTGGGAACATCCGAATCGCTTCAAGACGGGCTACTGGGACATACGTCTCATCAAAATTAATACCCTCTTCTTGGCAATAACCATGAGCGACTAATCTGGCTTTGTTTCTTATAACAATGCCATCTTCATCCATCTTATTCCTGAAAACCCATCTAATCCCAATAACTCCTTGGTGAGTTGGTCTTGGCACTAACGTCCAAACCTTGCTTCGCTCAAATTGGTTAAGCTCCTCTTGCATCGCTTCTACCCAACTTGAATTACTGAGCGCTTCATCCACTTTATTTGGTTCCATTTGAGATAGGAAGCTTGCGAATATGGCCTCATTGATTGTTGCGGACCTAGTTCTAACAGGTGCTTCAATATCTCCAATTACTAGCTCTGGTGGATGATCTCTAAGCCATTTACGGTCTGGTTGGAACGGGTTTAAGAGACTCTTGGTTGTTAATCGCTTGATTCTCATTGTCTCTTGCGTAGACGCTGCATCATTCACAGTTCCAATCTGCTCTTGATGATCATTCTCTTCATGATTCATCAGCGATTCTGACATTATCATTTTTGTTAACCTCACGAGATCCTTAGGAGGAAGTCATGAATCCATCTCCTCGTCATCACTATCATCACTAAGGTGATTTGCGATGCTTGTTGGAGGATCTTCAATTCCTACATCATCAGGATTAACCTTACTCGGTTCTTGGTTAGCATCATCAAACACAACATGATGGATTCTTCAACCTTCGATTTGATCTTATTAAGATGCGGAAACTCTTTCCATTCTTGGCATAGCCTAGAAAGATTCCCTCATCTGCTTTAGGATCAAATGTCTTTAGGCTGTGAGATCCATTGTTATGAATGAAACATTTTGAACCAAATACATGAAAGTATGAAACGTTAGGCTTACGTCCTTCCACAACTCATATGGAGTCTTCTCATGTTGCTTGTTAATCATACACCGGTTCTGAGTGTAGCAAGCGGTTGTGGATGGCTTCGGCCCAAAACCTTTGAGGCAGCTGGACTCTGCTAACATCGTCCTTGCGGCTTCTTTAAGCGTTCTGTTCCGTCGCTCAGCAACTCCATTCTGTTGAGGTGTTCTAGGAGCAGATACTCATGAAGTATTCCTAAATCTATACAAAACTTTTCAACAACTTGGTTAGTAAATTCAGTTCCTCTATCGCTTCTAATTCTTGTCACACTTTAGATCTTTGAAATTTGCAATTGACGAATTAGCGCTGTGAGCTTGACACTGGTTTCATCTTTGGTTGCTAGAAATTCTACCCATGTATAGCGAGAGAAATCATCAACTATTACTAGCGAGTACTTTTGCCACTAACACTCATGATTTGAATAGGTCCAAACAAATCTAAATGCAATAGTTCAAGAACCTAGAAGTAGATAATAGACATGGTTTCTTTTGAAAGATGACTTGACTTGTTTACCATTTGACATGCATCACATAAGCGATTCTTTTGAAAGGAACCTTTAGGTTAATCCCTCTACAAGATTTAGCGATATTAACTGAGAGATTTGCCTTGAAATGAGGTGATTCATTTTTCTATGCCATAAACCAACGAAATCATTTTGACTTTTAGCAACAAAGCACGTGGGGGTTGTTATCAACTGTAGAATCCCAATCTACTAAATACACATTGTTTGTTCTTTTTCTCTTCTTAATTTAGTAGACTAGTCTTAGCGTCGCGTTAACATAGCAGACAGTCGCTTGAACATTTTTACTTCAAAGCCTTTATCACACAAAATTGACTAATGCTTAACAGGTTATGCTTAAGACCCTCA